>CABFVX010001833.1:7999-46407 GCA_902151425.1 Timema shepardi | reverse complement strand
GACCTAGGTTTCATTCTATCGGAACTCATCAGGGAGGAGTGTGAAACGCGCAACGCAACTTCCTAAAAGGGAAAACCAAAAAACACAAAAGAAGAGAAAAAAGGAAAATGGTAAAGAATAATGGAACACATAGATAGGAACAAATAAAAGGTATAACAAAAAGGACAAACACAGGAAAAGGACATGGATGCGAATATATAATAATATAACTCTATAAGGAAAACCTCTTTTCGCTTTATGAGGTAATTATATTATATTTGGAAGAAGGTACAGGAAAGGTGGATAGAAACATATAAAAGGGGTACAAACACAATATGGCCTTTACAATGAAAAGAAGAACACAGTTCACACTTTACACAAATGATCTTAGGTAATTGACTGTTCCCAAAATACGCTGCAAATCTTTCCTTGAAGCAGGTACTTCTATGTCCTGAATAGCCTGAACCCTAGAATCATCAGGACAAATTACATCCTTATCAAATTCCAAACCCAAAAATTTAACTTTATCCAAAAAGAATTGAACTTTTCCGGGTTTAATACTATGTTGTTTTCACGAGCAGCTTGAATAACCTGTTTAACTATTTTCCATAACTCTTCCATTGTGTCTGCTCCACATGTTTAATTTTTGTAAAAAAAATTTTAAATTTAATTTTAATTTTTGAAAAGGAGTAAAGAAACAGCTTCTTAAATGTAATAATAGAATTCAATATGGAAAAAGAATTTGACAATTGGAGTTTAACATAAATTCCAAAGATCAACTAGTATATAAGATATAAAAAACATAAATAAAAACATAAACATAAATTTAGAATGAAATGACAATTCGAGAACTTCACTAGATTTCCATTTTAATATCAAAAGAGTTAAGAACATATTAAAATATACGTCACATATATAGTTAACACATTAAAATACATATAATATAAACTTATGAGCTTAAGTCAAGTGTGAGGTTAAGGCAGCAAAAAGACCGATTTAATTTAGGTTAGAATAAATAAATGTTTATAAATTAGAAAAATAATATGAAGTGAAGTAAGAATATAAGATTGAATATAAATTGAATTCTATTCTTATCTGTTCTTTAATTCCTTTGTTCCTTAAATGCTGTACAAATTTCAGCCAAGGTTCTCAACATGTATCGGCGCCATCATCAGGACAGTTAGACACTCATAATACGAGTTCTTCCAGATGTTAATGGAACAGAACTTTGGACTTTATATTAAATTCCAATTGTTAAATTCTTTTTCCATATTGAATTCTATTATTACATTTATATGTTTAATAATAATAGTAAAAAAGATGGAAATATCCTTGAAAAGGGTTGAGAGCTATGGATGAAAATCCATAATAACTTATGTTTAGCTTAGATACATTTCTAGTGAAGTGTGTAATAATTATAGATATTTATTCAGTAAAAAAAATACAATAAATAATCAGATAACTTTCCATACCAAGAATAAAATTCAACAAGTGCTTGGAGGTTGGCACCACTTGGGGTACTGGCCGGCGATTGCTGCCCTGTGTGAATGACACTAAAAACCATGTGATTAACCAAGCAGTCACTGGGTGGGCGATAGTTATCCTGACGGGCAACTATTCCACATATTGCCAATAGTGGGCAACTTATGAGTGACTGTTGAAGGGGCGGACAACTCGGTTGCTTTGAGTGAAACCCCTAATCTACCTCTATATTAATTATCAGTTGCCTTGTGTAAAACGGCTCCTAGACCATGCGGCCACCAAAGTGCAAAAACACCCTTAATATTTATTGGTTCAAGATCAGATGTTCTTACACACTACAAGTTTATTAAAAGTTTAGGTTACCCACAATGCATTTTGTGGTTGAAACTGCATGTTTAAAACTTCATACAAAAAATTGAAGTGTCCTTTAAAGAGTTTTGTGACCAGAAGAAACAACTGACCCGCTAACTCCTGCGTACGTTCAATGAGAGCATCCAGCTCAGCGTTGAGTCGAGCACACTGTGGCATGCTCTCGACCCAGTCCTGTTGGCGGTCCTCACTGTTGTTGAGTGTTCGCAACTCCTCTGTCGTGAGGTCGAGCAGCTCAGGAAAGGTGAGGGTGTTGACAGTGTGCACAGGTGATTGTGGAGGGTACACCCCCATGTAGCTCCCGGTCACCTGAGGGAATCTGGTGAGGGATGAGCTCTGGTCAGTAGATACCTCTGACCCACCTACGGTGTAAAATATAAACAGATACTCTTGTGGTGCGTTCAAGATCATTGAATCATTTCCCTCAAATGTTGATAAAAAAAAAACTTTGTTCCAAAGTTTGTCCTTCAAAGGTACACAACAAGGTCATGGGTGATTCATAGTTTACTATAAATACAACCCGGGTGTTAATAGCCTAACTTAAGTTAATGAGCCTGTTAAATAATATAATACAAATGTTAACCGACAACTTTTAACTACTTGTAGTTTGTAATGTTAGTAGTTTTCCCTTAATTATTCTAAATTAATATATACCTTCATTAACTACCATTTCTTATTTTGTATTAAAGTGAATTTCATTTAGTGTAGATTGAATAAGGCAGGAAGTCAAAGAAATGCTTTATTTAACTCTCACAACCAGTCAGTCTACTAGTCAACCCCAAGTCTGACTTCTCCCACACATTGCACATGTGATTCAAAATACCAGTTAGTAATGATTAATGACATTACCCACTTGAAGATTTCAAAGGTATTTTGCGGAGCAGGCTGCATCTTAACTTGATGCACCTTAGCAGCCTGAGCGCTATCACATTTAGACACCAATATATGAGATATAAAAAGAGGGGAAAAAATCAACAGTTCACCCTGTGAAGCTTCTTGTTTATCTACCAATAACACTTCCCCTCTTCCTCTGACGAGTTTACACAGTCACTATACTATCTGTGCCTTGAAAACATTGACTACCTTTTTAAAATCACCTTTTTCATATTTCTTTTTCTAGAGAGACATATGCTTCTATGGACTTTTTATTACTCTACATCCTGGCGGGAAGACTCCTACAGACCATCTTCGTGACTTAGCCACATAGCCTAAGGGTACGGCCAGACTGGGGGAACAAGCGAGCGTCTGACCAACTAAAATATAAAATAGAACATATTGGTTGTAATGAGAGGTGGCCAGACTGGAGTGTGTGTGCTTGAAGATAGAACTGGTTCTATTTTTTAAGCGAGCACGCTCGAGCAGGAACAGTATAGTTTACAAGCGCTAAGTAATATTATTGTATGTTGGTCCATTGAGTGCTAGGAAAACTTCTCAATTTAACATATTTGACGTTTGTATAATTATTGATAGGTCTATCACAATTGCTACTAATTTAATTGGTAAGACCATAAACCATATATAGAATATATATATGAGTGATATGTTAAAATAGTTCCAATATTATATTCAAAGTAGGTCTTTGCAAATAAGTATCACCAATAGTGTAGAGAGAGGATGAGAAAACCACAACGATAAATCACTTGTCAAAAACCACCCTCAGTTCACTGAGCCAAGATGTGAACCTTCGCCTCCGCTTCAACAACTATCGAGAGCTATGCTAATCACATGCTCACTCACTCACTCGCTAGTTTGGCCACACAGTTACTCAGTTGCTCGCTTGCACGCTCGTCAGTCAGGCCGAACCCTAACTGTGTCTTCCTAACTGTTTGGATTATACGCCTATGTACCAATAGTGATGTGTTAGGGGTTAGGGAGGTTTAATTTTAGAGTACGTGCAGCCAAATTTGTGAGGAAGGAGAGTGAAAAACCATTTTGGAAAAACCACCCTCAGTGCACCAATGCAGGTCTAAATTGTAAATGATTTATAAAAAATAGGTTTACAAAATAAATTGTTCAAGAAAAAAAAAGTGCATGACACTGTAGAACTATTTTTTAGAATTATTTAAGAATTTATGTTTTTTTTGTTTCAACACTATAACCTAAAAACTCGCTGAATAAAACATAAATTCACTAACATGGGAAACCCCATCTTGAGCTGCTGTGATGTCACAGATAGGCAATGCCCTTAATCAGCAACTTTTGGGGGTTCCCATGTTTAGTTCCTTTTGCCTGAAAGTCATGTGACTATTTACTAATAATTGGTTGAATGTCTGTCTGCAATAGTCATATTTAAAGAGAGGAAAATTTGGAAGAGGAAAGCCACGCGCTTAAGTAAAGTACCTTGCAGCGCTAGCTTTGTTAATAATCTCATAAAGGACCACACGAGAAGCGAAGTGTGTGGTTCAATAGAACTCGGATTAAATTTGTGAAAGCAAACACACACTTTTATGTGTGTCTACACTCTGTTAAAAAGCATCAAGAAGACCATATGTGTTGGCTGGTATTCCGCTGTAATAATTATGTTCAGTTTTAATCAATCTATGGTACCAAATTACAGCAAATAATGTGTTATTATTATTGTTGTTTTGAGGCCTGTTGACACAGTGAGCTCATTGGAGCCTTTAGCAATATAAACATAGTAAAATCCCCATAGGGGAGAGATGCATCACACAGTCAAACAGGTGGAAACATAAAATGAATTATATACAATATTAAAATGTGTATATAAATTAAAAACAGTAAGTCTCAATATGAGAAAATGCCCATTTGAGACAATCCATAGGAGTGATCAAATGGGCTATTAGTATAAAAGAAGTGTTACACCTGCTAAAATGAAACCACAGGTGTATACACTACATTAAAAATACAAAACGAACATATTAAAATATAACATGCTAACAGGACAAATAAACATGTTAAAATAATACGTTAAAAAACCAAACGAACAAATTAAGATATATTAAAATTATTAAACTTATTCAATATATGAGAAAATCCAAATGAGCCACTTCATAAAAGTGGATCAAATGGCCACTAACTCCTTCCGCACTGTCGCATAATCAAAAACGAAGGTCACTTTTAAAATCAAGGGCCAGGTGAATGGAGGCATACTTGCGACACTCCACCAAAATGTGGTACACACTAAGGGGAGCATCGCAAAGTTCACACACTGGAGGTGGATCCCCTTTTAATAAAATAAAAAACGTGGGTTAGGAATGTATGCCCGACACGGAGTCTCGTCATAATGACCTCCTTTCTTCTAGACTTTCGTATAGAAGAGAGCCACTGCTACACACCGTCCTTAATGGACCGCATCTTGTTCTGAGAAGTGGTTTAAACCCACGTCGAATTATAGCCCTTTAGATCTAAAAACATGACACTCAAAATATAATGTGTTTAAAAATATTTTGTTTTAAAAATGAGTGTGTAGCCATGACATAATGCAAGGGAGGTAAGCTGAGAAGTGTATCATTTCAGGTTACATCTGTAATTCATAGTTAGCCACTAAAGCAACTATCGGTGCATTCTACAAACTGATGGAAGAACTATGTCTTCTCGCAACTAGGAATCATCAAATAAATCCTAAGACAACACAGCCCTGGAATACCTGGTAATGATCCCTGGGCTTCATTGCCAAGAGCAACAGGTGGGGGATTTCGGCTGAACTCGCTGATGATGGCCTGGACCACTCGACCGAGATCCGAATGGACCGTGTACTGCAACGACACAATCAGACCTTGTGTTACACTAAAGACAGTCAAATTAATGTAAGAAGTCTAAACTTGATTTTAAAAAAATATCAGCTGGACCAAGATTTTAGTAGCACATTTACAAAGAGTATATACAAACATAAATACTTGAAAACATAGATTAGTAAAACAACAATCTTATTCATTATAAAGTACATGTGTGTATATATTAGATGTGTGCATGCAGACATTTTTCACTTTGAGTCACCCACCTTGGTGACATGGTTAGCATATGTGCTAATTTCATGTTGAGCTAGACTACCATGGATGAAGAGATTGAGGTTCGAATCTTGGTCGGTTGAACTGAGGGTGGGCTTTCCTGAATGGTTTTTCATGCAAATGCGGGTTCACTTTATTTAAATTCAACCTCCCCAATTCCTGACAAGCTATGAGTGAACTTAGTGTTTAAAAATTGATCAGTGTGAAAGGTAATCTCTCTCTCTAAAACAGCAGTGGGTAAATAACCTATTTCTGGTTTACAAGATCAATATTTTTCTAATAGTAAAACTAATGATAGTAAAATTTGTGATTAATTCATTCAGTTTATATTGTGATATGTTATTATCTTCTAACCATAAACATTAATTAGAAGTTTAATCAAGTTCAGGATCAATTGTTTTAAGTTTGTTTAACTTAATGTATTTTTATAAATCAATTTTATTGTAGTATTTTTATGAATCAATTTTACTGTAGAGTCTTGGAAACTCGACCTGGACTGAGATGGTGCCAAGTTTTTGAAATGTCGATTTTTACAAATGAACTTGCGTAATATGCATGGTTATTAGGTCATCTTGCTAAACAAGGATGAATCACAGAACAGTATTGAATATTATAGGTAAAGTTGTACTGTAGTGTAGTATTGTAAGGTACAATAACAATAATATATGTACAGTACTGTACATATATAATAGTGTATTGATTCAAATAACACGTTACTGAATTGGAGAACTAACAAACACATCACTTGTAAAAACACCACAACACGACTGTTCCACTCGAGTTACACAAACAAATTGAGAGGTTATACAGTTGAATGACCTTGGATTGTGATGACTGATGTCGACAGGTTTTCTCTATCTGTAGCCACCATGTAGAGATAATTGAAAAATTTAATATGGCCTTCTTATAAGTTCAAGAAAAAGTGTATAAAAATATTACCCACAATTTTATATAATTTTTCCCCCTTCTAATTTTAACTGCAAGAGTAAATATTATAGCATGTTCTGGTTTGGGCATTGTATAAATCTGGAATGACCAGCAGTTGTGTTAGCTTACAAGCTCGTGTGAGCTGTATTGCGGCTCTAGTAAACTCAAGGTACCAGCTCTCATGAACCAGCTCACAGGCTCGTCTGTACGGGCCCCAAGTATGCATAAGAATGGATCTACAAAACAACCTTTAAGTCAACAATAAGTAACATCAGACAAGTGATTCTCAACCTTTTAAGATGCAAGGATCTCTTCTGATCTAAAACAAAATTGGGGACCCCCCACATGCACTTTTAGCACCATTAATGGAAAAAATATTTAATAACAGTATAGTGACATGGACTCAGAAGCTTTTAATAATGTTAACAACCTGAACTAAACAAACCATGACAGATCAGTGAGCGAGGTTTAGCAGTTAAAGTCAAAAGTCCCGGGGTTCAATTACCATGTACAGGTTGTTACTTTTTATGTAATTGAATTACAACCCTTTAATTAGCAATAAAACAAATCTATTTCATAATCAGTAGCTTAAGTGATCATTATTAGATAGGTTTATTCGTCTGTCTATACTTAGTCATTGTTGTTTCTTTGTTTTCAAAGATATTAAATTTTTTTGAAGCCATGACAAATCAGGCCTTATATTTGATTCAACATCTATTGTGTTTTGGTTCTTTGATTTCATTGGGATGAGCTTACAGATTACTGAGCTCAAGAACAACCTGTTTTGCGCGATTAGTGCAAAAGGAATCACTGTAAGGCCCCTTTGATATACACGGCTGCAGCCTAGGAGTAAGTAATAAAATAATACAACACACCACTAAGTATTTCTGTTTGAGTGGAACTCACATTGAGCAGCCCAGGTGCAGAGACAATCTCGGAATGGTCATTGACCCAGGGGTGGATAACCAAGGGCTGAACCTTCAGTACAGGCTTGTCCAGGGGAAAGTCCGGACTGAGAGACACCAAGAGAACCATGTTGACACCACCTGCCAAGAAGTCTACTTTGTACTCCAAGTCCTCTTGAACCTCGGTCACACTGGCAGACACAAGAGACACAATCATGGGTATAACTAGCCCAGGTATGGAGACTGGAGAGCTGACTCTTAAGACCTCTTGAATTTCCGACACAAGAGAGACAATTATTATTATTATTATCACCGCGTCTTACTACCCGTTCGGGTTATACGCACTTACGCTAATGTGTAATGGTAGGGTGATTGTGAGATTAAATGGAGGACCTACAGTTTAACGTGGAATCCGAACCACGGTGGAGACCTGGCATTCCTCACATTCACAAGATGTCTTGTCAGAGGTGAAGGAAGGGTTTGATAATCAGATAAATCTTTGCCAGGAACGAGGAAGGAGAGACAATCAATTGTGTAACTATCCTCTGGTACTGTAACTTTGTAAATGGAAAATTATATTTCAATAAGTAGAATAAATATTTTGACATATCACTTACTTGTCATTAAATATCTTTAATGTGTCAATCTGTCGCTTTCTATTTGATGCCACATTATCTGGCTCTGTTCTGAATATCCTTGGTAACATTAAACGACGAAGCCTGGATTTTTAAAAAAAAATCACTCAGTTTACTTCTCACAGATTACATTATGTTGGTTCACTTGGTATATATCCCTTATCTATGGTTGGTATGTCTAAATGTCTAAATAATAAACCATAGATGAAGGAGATGGAATAAACCACGCTAAGACTTTATTATCTATGTTTAGCATGTTTATTCTTTAAACATACCAACCTAAAAAAAATTGACATTAATGAGCATTTTCAAGCTTAAGATAAATACGTTGGCAGGCAATGTTTGGCATCGGTGGTGGATATACGTGTTTTGCTGTTAAGAGGCCGTGACGTTTATAAGTGTTGTTTGATACTGTGGATTCCGGTGAAGAGTGCGATGTTGACTCGGCTATGACAGAACTATACTTAAGTATTTGACAAAATTCTCAAACTAGTACTCAGAGAATAACGCTGGCGCCACTGGCGGCCCCAGTTGGGGAATGGATATGTAAACAACCGCGTCAAACCTATCCCTACAGTAAAGTTTAACCTTTCGATCCTCTTCCCGGAAATCGACTCATAGAAAATAAACATATCATCATACCTTATACACACCTTCCCACATCCCAGTCAAGAAAATCCTCCCCAAATCCCGAGACCCAGCGCAATCATTCAGTTTCACCAATTTCACCTCACAGTGTAAATAATTATACAATTGTAATGTACAAGGTATTAATTATCATTCACGAGGGCAGGAGTCACGAAAGTGACTCTATTCTCGAACACAAATATAGCCCTGTCGCAGGCAGCCTGGCTTGGCATTACAGTCAAGGCAGAACAGTCCTAAGTTGGGCTACAAAATCACACACCTGTATGTAGTATTCTGCAGGCTCATTTCATTGGTTCCATTTCATCAGGTTTATAAGTTCATTCGCGAGGTTAAAAGTCATGACAATGACTCGGTACTCAAACAACAAATCAGCCCTGTCGCAGACAACCTGGTTTGGCATAATTGTCAAGTCAGATGTTCTGAGTCGGGCAACAGCCGAACGGCTCAAACTAGTACCATAGGTTTAAAATCGGATCGATCTAGATCATCATCTAATAATCGAATTATGAAGAAAGAGAAATTTAGTGCAGAGCGTGTTGCGATCAAACCAACGGTACAGTCGTCAACCAAAGTTCCCAAAGTAGCTAATGCCAGGGAGAGTCAAATTGGAACAATTGTTTCATATGACAGTATAGCAGATGAGTATAGAGTATGTATTTAATTATTCTAATCCAGGGACGTACACAATTACATTTTCAAATACATCGGAACTAAACATTCAGAATTTGCATCCAATGAAAATAGGAAACGAATTATTTCTTAAGTATAATAGTGTAGCTAGCATTGCTGCGGCAGGGAAAAATCATATTGTTGTGGAATTGTTACTTATTTAGGAAGCTAATAGTCTTATGGCAGATAAGGAACTGTATGGTCCTTTGAAGGTCTCAGTTGACAGGGTGAGTCGTAATGAACATCGGATAGGGGCATACGGCCATCAGAGGCCACAATTTAACACCCCCCTCCCCCCCCCCCCAATGGGGCACACTAGATTAACTAGTATTGAAGCCCTTTTTCCCCTGGTGACCCGGGAATGGAGGAGACGATTATGAAGAGCCCACTTTCTTCCTCTTCTTTGTTTTCTTTGGGGGGGGGGCGTGGCCTTTGGAACTCAAAAGACCCCTGTTCGTCCGACTCAGAGACCTCTCCCCTTTCCACGGGGAAGGAAGAATGACTTTGGTCGGACGTGGAGGCCCTGAACGTCCCAACAGTCCTCTTCTTAGTAGTAGACTTTTCCTCCTCTCCAGCCCAGTCACAAGCACCAGAGTCAGAGGTTCTACCAGTGTCAAGATTGAGAGAGGGTCTAGCCCCCATCTCGGCCTCAGAGCCCGACAGTGTAACCTGCAAACCCCACTCTGGTGGGTAGTAAAGTGTCAATGGAGAAAAATAGTTTGGAGCCACAGACGATACCACTGGTGAGGCAGTGGTAGTGACGTAAGGGACGCAGCTCGGATGGGAGATCGGAGACGTCACCACGTCGGTGTGTGCAGTAGGTGCTGATACAAACTCCCCTCATATCGTGCCTCCAAGAGTGTCCGTTAACGAGCCAATCGTGTAAACCAGTGGTTGAATAGTATAGGCTGTCGATGAGACTGTCGTTAGAGACAACGTGACTCCCGTGGTCGTCTGAGCCACAGCCACGCTAGGCATGGTGTCAAAAGGGTCTTCTGGGTGGTCACTCATGATTATAGTTACACAATAACAACTAGCGTTCAACAGTCCTGATGTTAACGTAGGTATCTCACCTAACTCTATGATAGCTGACGCTGAGGTCCTGGGAGTGGAGAACAGTCTGGATCCCTCCATGGAGCCCACTAGCGTGGAAGATGAGGTTAACCAGAGTAGAGATGCGCACGAGCCAAGAGCCCGGAACGCGTGAGTGCCTTCAACGGCGGGCATCTGAACCTCTTTTCCCTTGGATGTGAAACTTTAGTCGAAATAGACTTTTTTCACTACTCACTCAAATGTATGTAATAAAAAACTGCTTTACGTCTCACGCGTAAACTCTTCATAATAAATATTTTGTAAAAAGCGAAAGATTTTTTCAATTTGAAGAGAATCCAGAGTCGTGGAGGAGTTGAATGTAATAGTCCTTGATGCTAGCTGAACACTAGCTCTATATAGGTCTATTTGATGGATTGTTAGGTGGGAGATTTCCTTATAAGGAAATTATTAGTAGTAGTATAACGTCACACGCCAAGCAGCTGGTGGGTATGCTACGTCTCTTTAGTCACATCAGCCTGTCTCTTGGTGTGTTGTAGTTCCATTTGACTTGTTCCCAAGACACGAACATCAGACACATGGGGAGTGGCTGAAGACTCTAGCTACGTTCATTTGGTCACGTTGACTAGTTCAAGAATACGAGTGGTCCTCCTGTAGCTCAGCTGAGCCAATCAGACCATTTCTGGATCCCTCTATTGGCATCTCTTGTTGCTGCATTATTCATAGCTTGTTAGGACTCCTCTTCGTTTTAGAATTTGGTGTGAACAAGCTAGTAATAGAAGTCACTCCTATCCGAAAGAAACAACTAGTGAGTAGAGCTACTATATTAGACGTAGTAAGATTGTGATATTTAATAATGCTGGATGTCTAGGAGTATAAGTTTATTTGGGGTGGTAGTATATTAGTTAGTATTGCTAGTATATATATTGCAGGATGTCTATATGTATATGGCGGTCGGGGTTCAATCCTCGGTCCCGGCAAAGATTTATCTGATTACCAAACCCTTCCTTCACCTCTGACAAGACATCTTGTGAATGTGGGGAATACCAGGCCTCCACCGTGGTTCGGATTCCACGTTAAACTATAGGTCCTTCATTTCATCTCACAATCACCCTACCATTACACATTAGCGTAAGTGCGTATAAACCGAACGGGTAGTAAGGCGCGGTGCTAATAATAATAATGATACAACATGCAGGGGTGGATTAAAATTTTTGCCGTCTAGAGGCTACACAAATATTGCTGACCCCACTCTCCCCGCAACCCTGAAATCCCTTCATACAGCCCACCCTGTCACTCCCATCAACACCTAATACAACATATAGAACATTTGTATTCCTAACGAGTTTAGCAAATTTAATATTCTTTCATAATGTTCGTCCAAGCACTAAAAAAAACCTATCAAAGGTTTGTTGCCTTTGTCTTTTGTCCACAACAGGCTTATTTAAAGTGTAAATCAAATCCACTCCTGAATCATTATCAGATAAAATTAGATCACCTAAATGGGTAATAACATTAAATTATATATCATATTCTGAAATTTGAAAAATTACACCAGGGCACGGGAATCTAAATGGTGTTATCCTCACTAGAATGCATAAATGATAGCTTCGGCTATCTGATTTATTTCATTATGTGCTTTCATGGTAAATTTCTATTACAAAGGCACCAAATTATTAGCTTTTATTTATCACAAAGAGAATGAATATTTCTTAAAGGCTTGGTCACCATGTGTTATCAAATAAATAAACATGACAATACTATTAAAAGAAAACTCTTGAAAAATAGTGCATGTTTTACGAACTGTAAGCAAAAGTAAATGCCAAATAATCACGTGCTCTTATCTCTGATCTTCGTAATAATCAAAATTGAAGTTTAAAAAAAAATCAAATACACTAAGAGTACTATCACTGCAACCACCAACTCAAGTGTCTAGACTAGAGATTCATTGACATTTGGCTTCCAGCCGCGTCACATAGGTACTATACCTTATTGCCAAAACAAAGGTGGAAATAATCTTTTATTATAGAAAGGAACGGTAACGGTATAGGGCTACCTATTAATTTATACTTTGAATTTTACACATCCATATCACGGGAGGTGGAGTTCATGTTTATAAAAAAAACATTTTCAATATCAATAGTTTTTTATATCAAATTTGCCGCTCTGGACTGTATCCCTCTCAGCCCTCCTTTTTATTTGCCCCTGATAGCATTGCCCTATTTTCCACACTAGATCTTGTCACTGTTTTTTATATTAAACTTAATAGGTATGTTACCTATTCAATGTTGGCAAAGTAAAATAATGTACTCATGTCTAAAATTTTAATATTCATAGTATAAACTAGCCTATATTTGGTTGAAATTTTGAAGATTAAGTTAATTTTATAGTTTATCTTTTGGTTTTAAATGAAATATTACTATTTATTATCGGCTAACGCATTTTTAGTTTTTATTTTGTTACTGAACAAAAATAATACACCTATCGCCTACCCGTCATAAATAAATTTGACGTAATATTTAAGCAAAGATAAAGAATATTTGTATGTAAAACACCATTCATTATGTGTTTTAAATCTGAGGCACAAAATGCCGACACTCTACAAAACAAAGACAACAATGAAAATACAATTTTAAAAACATAGACAAAACTTGGGAGAGCTGAAGACCAATAACGAACTATATTTTGAAACAATAATTAACAAGTCCATCTATTGAAACACTATGACACTTATCATTTTCAGGTGTTTTAAACCTACACAAGTCTGCCTTACAGCTTTCGACGTTACAAGTTGAATTTTCAACTTAAATTTCAGTTAATTCAGTTTAATGATTTGTTTTAAACCCTTATTAACAAAATATGGTGAAAAGTATTCAGAAATAGCCTTTTGAAAACCATATTTTATTATTATTTTGTTCATAGCTGTTGCACCATTGATGTCAACTGTATAACCTAATAGTTTCTAAATTTTACCACATTTTTTCCATTAGTTTTCCAAAAGTGCCACCAACGTAAACACACAGCTTTGTATTCTATGCTAACGTAGGCTTGGGTACATCCTTGAAAACAATCTTTTGCTGTTTCCGGGGAGGAATATAGTTAAGAACGCGGGAAAGAAATTGATTCGCTAACTGGATTCCATCATTGTTTTCACGTTGCTTGTATTTCATCCATGTCTACATTACTTTGTATTGAAGTTAATATATGTGACTTGTTAGCATCATTTACTTGAATTTGTTTCGGGAGCTTGTGATTTTAATAATGGAATTCTAAAGCTTTTAAACAGGTATGTATTCAAGGAAAAAAACATAATATGTAAAGTTTTTACAAGTAAATTATTTTGTTATACAGATACTACTTGTAGCATGCCACTTGCTAGGCCATTTTATTTGGTTTCTTCTATTTGGCGGTATTTTGCTTTTAATGTTCGAATTATGAAAATGTCCTTGTTCTCTACCACCTATTTGTAACGCTTGCTAAACTATATATGTTAATTTTATGAATTTAATTTTGCCTTGTTTTTTTGACCTTTTTAAGTAACCAACAATTTGGTTTTATTTTAGCCGATTTTAGATTGGGTTTTAATCCTATCCTTATTACTAATTTTATGTACATTGGTGAAAAATGAACCTAAACCTTCATTAGGCTATTCAGGCAGTCAATACCCATTGCCAACAGCTACCCTCAAACAATACATATATGTCCAATTCCCATCTAGGCAATTAATAAACCGCTAAAGGTTAGTACTAGTAAAATTTTGCTTTAAATGCTGTACAAAATCACTAAAAGCATGCATATACAAGAAATAAACAATAATTGAGACAAACCTTGGCTATAAGATAAATTATTTTGCTTACACTAAATGTTTGAAACAGGTGTCCTTTTTACATAAAATTACCAAAATGCATTATTATTCACAAATGACACACCAAGGATCAGGAGGGAATGATTTGTAAGTACCCTATCAAATAATACACTGGATTTTACTTAAGATAAAGCCTACCAAATTATTAAAAATGTAAAAGTATCACTACTACCCTTTATAGGCCTATACTCAGGAAATAGTGAATCTAGTTATATTTATTTGAAATTATTTATTTTTACAACATTTAAACAACTCGATGAAACCTTAATCCCAAAACTACACACACTAGAACACGTTTTATCCATTATCCCTTATGAAATGACGCCATCTTATACAAAGTCATATCATTCAGGTTATAGTAGGATGGAAAGGAACCTTTATATATTGATACATATTATCCATATAATATACTTATTAATTTATTTCAGAATACTACATTTTCATTTCAGTTCCATTGTAGTCTTGTGTGAGTTTGCTGAATGTAAAATTGTTAATGGATGTGCAAGAGTGTCTTTGTTTGAATCTAAGAAAAGATTAGTAAATCATTTTTAAGAAATGTATCATTTGCGAAAGAGTGCAAAATTGGTTCGCTGCTATTGCGCATTAATCGGTTCAATAAAATACATAAAGTTTCAATCATTTATACATTATGTGATTTTAGCCTTTTTAAAGAGAAAAATATTGCCTAAAGGAACAGATTTTAGGTTTCGTCCTCTTCAGTAATTACTAAAGCTAGAACTAGATTTCACACTAATATGTATTCCTCACCTTGACACCATATTGTTCCCATTCCATTCAAGTTTCTTTCATAATAACGATCACAAAATTTTCCTAAAACATTTATAAAACCTAGCCTATGTTAAAAGTTTATTAACAATATTACTCATACTAACATAAGCTAGACTAATCTTAGCTTTTATTTGATGGCACCTGGAAGGTGAAGTTTTGTGAGGTTGGAGTAGTTTATATTTATAATAATTATTAACATTTTAACTAACTTAAAGTGCCAACTGAATTTTTGAAGAAATAAAATTGAAACATGTTTTTAGATCAGGTGTACTTAAGTAGCTCCTTCAGTATATTAAGAGTCATTTAAACAATCTTAAAACAGTCATAAGTAAATTTTCAAATCTAAATTACAAATATTGGTCTTACAGAATAAAAAAGATAATTTTAAACTGCGCCTTACTACCCATTTAGGCTCTACACCTATGTACTTATTATGCAAATGGTTTAGGAGATTAGGAAGGTTTATTGTGGGGAGGTATAATGGTTAACCCTTTTGGGAAAACCACCCTCAGTACACCTGATCGAGATTCAAACCTCGATCTTCTCATAATCGGCAGTCTAGTCTACTGCAAGAGTAGTTAGACCATGCGGCCACTGAAGGCAGATATAAAATTAAAATGATATAGGGGTGTATGATAGCTATCATATATTATTTTAGTATACATTTATTTGGAGTCAGTACAGTTTTACCGACTCTGATTCCACCCAAAATTACTCCCGACCCCACAGCCCTGATGTTTAATTTGTAATTTATGTTGATATTGTTAAGCTACTAATAAAATATTTTTTCTTAAATCCAGTGCTACAAGTATTCAATCTCCTTACGCGGAGGTGTGCTCCCCTCCTCCCCACCTGATTTTTTAAAAATTTAAGCTTTAAAAGAGGTGTTTTAAAACCTTTATTTTCTTCTATAAACAGAAGATTTTTTTTTAAATGTATCATTATGTGATTGTGTCTTAAATGTTTTCAATTAATTTAATGCAAATGTTCACCAGATGTTTAATTTAATTTTGATTATTTTAATACTAGTCTTACCATACAAATGGGAACGGTAGGAGCAATTATAAATTTTAAGTCATAGGTTACACAAAACAAATGGTTTTAATTCTTACAGGTATATTTTGATTTAAAAATACACATTGGCTATTATATACATAATTAGAAAAAAAATACTGTCTATTTTGGAAGCAACTCCACAGTTGTTCCATGTTTTCATCATATTCAATCCCTCTAGACCTTTCCTTACTCTGACCGCCTATGACAGAATGCCATCCTGAAACAAACCATGAGTCAACATACTTGAAGGGATTAAATAAATGAAGAGGGGGTCCATTTATTCTTATAAAATAAAATACCAGAAATGATAGTTGTCTTAAAAGATGTTCTTAGTGATGTCATAATCAAATTCATCTCTTTCACTGGAAGATATAGCAACCGACTTGATTACATTCTTCAATACAAGACTGTCCGGAAATGTCTTACTATATACATATTTCCGAGAATTTCCAATTAATTGTCTTTCATTGGGTTTGAACTTGCAGCGAGCTTCTTCATTTCATTTTCCCCATAAGTTATTTGCCCATTATTGGGCCAGTTTGTCTATTACATATATTAAGTTAACAACCTCATAATATTGTTCACTCAGTCTTCTCAATTGATTGTTCCAATACTTCGTAGAACTTCTCATGATTTAAAAGATCATTACTTTTGTGTCCTTCTCTTTTATGAAGAGGAACTCCAACTAAATTAAAATGTTTTACTGCTTCTAGGACCCTGGTACAATATTAAGTACCTGGTACAGATTTTTTCTACTTTCAAATACAGAGACTATTAATTTCACTATTTCGTTTGCAAAGCCTAGGCCAACATTTCGATTCTTAAAACTATGCTCTCAGCTCGCGATGCAGCGCCGATTAAAGTGATAGGTACCG
Source organism: Timema shepardi (assembly GCA_902151425.1). Classification (NCBI taxonomy): domain Eukaryota; kingdom Metazoa; phylum Arthropoda; class Insecta; order Phasmatodea; family Timematidae; genus Timema; species Timema shepardi. The sequence goes on along the minus strand of CABFVX010001833.1, from coordinate 29,190 downwards.
TTTAGTTAGCTGATATTTGCGCCATGATGGAGCACTAATTAGAGCGGTACGGTATTTGCATGATATAATTGCTTTGCGATTGGGCGCTAATTATGATACAGTTGCGCGTTGGGTGCCAATTATGTTGATACAACTTAATATTGGTATTTATAGCCCTGTGATCAAGCGCCAATTAAAATGATGTTTTCGGTATTTGATGAGATGATTGGTTAATACAGCCCTGTGATCGAGCACCAATTATATTGATATCGGGTATTTGGTGAGATAATTGGTATTTATATCCCTGTGATCGAGTGCCAATTACAGTTATATTTCTTACACTTATGAAATAAGTAAGACCTTTAAATTTGCACACGATTTATTTAGATCATTGCATCCTTGGTGCTGAAGATTAGATGGCACTGATGATTACTGTCGTTGATACATTACCAAGTTCTCTATTTTATTACAAAGTTCTTGTGTATTGCTGTCCACTGTAATATATTTTATCGGCAGTGTTAATATTTTGCATTACTGCTATATTACCAGGTTCTGTTTTATTACAAAGTTCTTGTGTATTGCTGTCCACTGTGATGGATTCATACGCACAAGCGGCTTATATATGACCTAACCCTTGTCTCTAGGACCCCCTTGTCACCAGTGTCAAAACTAACTAATAGCAAGAGTCCTGGTGACAGGTATTGTGAAGGCTAGCTTCCAACTGGGTAGAGGGAGCCAGCATCACTTGCTTTTTTTGGTTAACACTACAGAGTTGATCTTTGAAAGAAAAAATATAAGTTTAATGGTGCAAGACTTTGACATAACTTCGCGTGTGATTTTCCATAGTTGAAGTATTAAAAGGAAATTTTACATACATTACTTGTAGAAAAATACACTTCATCAATTACTTGTTGAATATATTAAGGGATCAAAAACAGTATCATTACATGCTGCAAAACCTCCCTCAACTGAGATAGTTCCTGTAACACATCACACATCAAGCCAAGATCTAAAATGAAGTTTGCATCTATAATTTTATTTATTGATACTCCTTGTGACGAGAGAAAACAAAACTGCATGTTAGGAAATGTAGATATCATTGTTGGGCACATAAACTTAAGTAGCTAATTTTTTAAATAAAACACTGTGCTTATTTATTTAATTGATTTTCAAATCACTTCTTTCTAAAGATATATTTTTGAATTTCATGTTGACTTTTCTTATATATCGTTCACCTTCCTCATTCCCATCCCATTAGTGTAATTATATCATAACATCAACTAAAGGCCTATACATAAGTGTTGGCAAGAAAAGCAATGATTAGGCCTACCTATTTTTACAGGTTTTCCCAGATTAAACAACTGGCCAAACCATCAAAAGTGGAAGGGATCACAAAACTAACTCTAAATGTCCTTTGCAGATTAGCTTGTTTTCACTTACTTTTTTTAGCAAATAGCAAAAAATTAAACAAAATCAAAATATAGGTATTAAATAAAATACAGTATTTAATTAATTTTTTTGTCATCGCTACTTACTACCCGTTCGGGATTATACACTTATATACTAATCATGCTAATGCTTTTATAAATCAGGAAGGTTATTTAATAGGAAGTGTACCCACATTTGCATAGAGAGAGAGTGGGAAACCATTTTGAAAACCCTCCCTCAATATGCTCAAACTTCAATCTCCCCGTCATTGGCATTTTAGCCTACTGCAAGAGTAGCACGTTAGAACATTTGGCCACCTAAGCAGGTCAATAAATAATTACTCAATTTACTTGTTTTATATGAAATGGCCTTTAGCCCTTGCACCTATCAGTGTAAGAACGCCTTTGGCCTTTATTGATGTTTGACTGTGAATAACTTTTAAAGTAGGTAGTAAACAAATAGTTTATGTTAAAATGTCAAATTAAAAGAGATTTATTAGTGCACAATTTTTGAAGAAATTTTTGAACTTTATATTTTTTTATTTTTTCATTATTTTATTTAAATTATGTTTTTCAGTGAATTTCCCAAATTTCCCATCTTATTGTTTGATACATACTGAACTACTCTTAAACTAAGCAAAAGATAGAACAAATAAGGAGCTATCTTAGTGATAGTTTAATGATTTAACACTTTTATACCACAGTGATTTTTGATAAACATAAGGTTTTTGGTGTTATTTCACTTTTAACGCAGAATTATTATTTTTTTTTTATCTCCTACCACTTCCCAAAGTTGGGCTGTTTAATCAGGAAACAGCCTGTATATACCCTTCCAAGTGTTGCCTTAGTAATCTGGTAGGAATGACTGTTTAGAAAATACACCTTTTTTGTGTTTAACAATAAAATTAAAATATATTATTGTTATTTTATACTACTAGATTGGCTAGTATCTATCAAAAGGGACAGTAAATTACATTAGCTAATAGAAGTTGTTAAAGTAATTTCTTAGTAACTTTTAACAGTCAAATATTGTCTTACCTACTAGAATTACACTTTTAGGCCTACCAAGACATTGTCAAACCAGTAAATAAAATTGCTTCATTTATTAAATTACAAATATATCTCAACTAAGATAATAATTTTCTTTTTCTAGGTAAATGTGATTCTGTCATTGACTAAGCAAACAAGTGAACAGTAATTTTTCACTTCTAACCAAACAGATGACCTTGAAGGAATTGAGATAATTTAGTTTTAGGTTAGCAGCTTTTTACATTTTCATGTTTTCAAACTCATCAACATGAGCTTGTCTTGAAAATCATGTGCTTATGTAGGTACTTAATCATGGGGTTAATTCATCTGTTTGTCACAGAGATAATAAATGTTCCATTTACACACTTTAATTGTTTTTGTAGTTTATAATTGAATGGATGTGCAATCATTCATCATAAAAAAAATTGTAGATGATTACACTTGAATTAATTGTAAGAACCTAAAAATATAAATGAAATTAGTACTCAATTAGAATGCATTGAACTAATTGCCACATTTGATTAATGAACTATATATCTGTCCAAGGAAAATACAATGTTGAGTAAAAATATGTGCATGTGCGTGCAATACAGCATTATGAACTAAACAAGTGGAGGCGGTGTAGTAGTCCACCATGATAGAAACAATAGTTGTGTGGTCGGTAAAATAACCTCATTCAACAGGTTCTCACGACAATAATATATATACATAGAGGTTGACCTCGGTGGTCTCGGTGCTTCACAACCCGGTGTTCGTGGGTTCAAACCCAACCTAAGTCGACATTTTCTTGAGCAGTAAATATTCTTAGCATAACCGTCGGTCTCATGTTGTTTGTGGCATGTAAGAGAATCCTCGAAGCTATGTGGAAATACCTTTCCTGGAAAAATTGGTAGGCCCTATTGCTCTTGCTCTTGGACATTTTTGTGTGCTGATATAATCTGTTGATTCAAATAGGGCATGTTAAATACCTCAAATAAATTTAAAAAAATACATTAAATCCAAATAAGAGTAACTTCATTATTATATTTAGTTAACTCATAGAGCTGGCTACAGATCCAGAGGTCCTGGGTTCGACTCAGCTTCGTGAGGACAAATGAGGAGCTACTTGAAGTAGTACCTCCAGTTTAGAAAACTGAGATTAGCGGCTGGAGGGATGACCACGTGATACCCTATATTAACAAATGTTGGCACTATTATCGTTAACGGCGGTGGCCACTCGGTTGGTATAGCTTACTTGCAGGCTCACACCTGAGTTTTTTTAACTCCTCCACAGCAATTGAGGTCAAGTAAAATAATAATCAACATTTGACATAATGTGTTGCTTTATTTTCTTAACCTTAACCAAGTGCATATATTACACTACATATGTGTGCAAACTCTATCATTCACCAGATAATACCTGCACAAGTATTTCATTAGCCCTACATTTTCTTGCGGGACTAACGAACAAAAAGTTGAAAGGCACCAACGATACTGTTGATTTAATCTGTTCAGACTCATTCCTAGCTAAGATAACTATATCTTTCTATTTAGGAAAAATGTTGATTTTTAAATCCTTGATCATCCCCTAAAAGTCTGAACATGATTTTTGACATACACTTTTATTTATGTGTTTTCAACATTGATGATAATTTGTTTTTTAACTATTTAAATAGTTCATTAAAAATAATGTAACATACATAATCAAAATTTCAAAGTGTAAAACTAATACTAACATTTGTAATGCTGTGTCTTTGTCAAACTCACAGCTGTGAATATTGTATATCAAATACTTCCTCATATTCAATTGAAAACATTGCTAGTCAAGTCAAACACTACCGGACACTATTTTGTTTTGGGATGACCGAGAAGGATAATTTGAAGGAATTTAAGATGTATTTTTGTGAAGGGTGAGTGGAATAAATTAAGGATAGTACTATTAATTACACTCTGTCGCAATTTGAGCCAGTTGTGATTGTCACAATATCACTCTCACAGATTTCAAAAATATCTTCATCATTTGGAAGAAACTTGTTTGTGTTGAAGATTCTTCTGAAGTATTTTACTTCATAGCCATTGCTGCCAGAACCCAGTACTTCAGCATGGTGGCTACAGACAGGGAAAACAGGGAACACCTGGAAAAGTCAAGGAATTTTCGTATGACTGGGAAAACGGAGAAATGTCAGGGAATTTAACTAAAAATAAGGAAAAGTCAGGGAATTAATAAATGTCTAAAATATCCCATTAATTTTGCAATTAAACACTAAAACAAAAGTTAATAATACCTAAATAAAATAACATTTTAATTTTTTAAATAATTGATAAAACTGTTTATGTTTAGTAGATACAAACTTTTTTTAATACGTGATTAATAATAACAAAAGTCATCATCCACCATTAAAACTGGAAAAAAGTAGTAAGGGAAAATTGAAAAATGTTACCGTGAAACCTGGAAAAGTCAGGGAATTTTGTAAAATATGTTTTGTAGCCAACCTGTCTTTTACTTTTCTTCCCTTTGAGCTCTATTAAAACAAAATCTCCTTTGGTTATTTCATTATCGGTACTAACTTTATCTTCCTCTTTTTCTTTATTTTCTAATGTATAAGATCCGATCAAGCTATCAACAAATTCATTTTCATCACTTGACTCATCTACAATAAACAAATGCCGAACGGGTAGTAAGACGTGGTGCTAATAATAATAATAATAATAATAATAAGCACATCACTAGATTCTTCAGAACTGCCTTGTAAAAAAAATTCTTTACAATTTTTAGTTTTTGTAAATTCAATTTAGTTTCTTGCTTTCTATGTCTTCTTTTTCTGGCGTACCTGTTAAAATTCTAGTCTTACCTTTTTGTCTTCCACCTCGAGCTTACCTTTTTGTCTTCCACCTCGAGCTTTTCTTGAGGGTGCTTTTGGATAGGGTCAAATCATTTCAGGCGATACTCCAAGCGAGTGTACTTTGAAACTCGTTGAAGGTCTTCATTTGGAAATATTTTCAATTGTAAATGCTTTGGGATATGCTTTCCCTCGCATTTCTGCAATGTCATATATGTCCATTGGTTTTCCAGGGTTCATTAACATCCAATCAGCAGCAGCTTGGTTGTAGTAAGCTTTGTAGGGCCCAAATACCATTCTATCCAAAGGTTGGAACTTGTGTGAAGTGTGGGGTGGAAGTGTTAACAACACAATACCATTTTGTTTGCCAAGTTTATTGCTGGAATGGAAATGTGTGTGTCATGATTGTCTAGTATTCGTTAGAGGGCTTCACATGGTTGATAAAATGATTAAAATATTGAATAAACAAATCCTCATTAGACCATCCAGAAGGGTTACAGCCTCCAATAGATCCTGCATGTGATCTTTGAAATGAACTCTAGGGAATATTAACATGGGAGGTACACGATTGTCCACAGCATTGACAGCAGAAATAATTGTTTGTATGTGTGTGTAAACCATTAAAAAAATAATTTAGTTGCATTGCAAATTGATGGTTAAAACTAGCAAAATGTAATTCTCTCAATAATAATTCGTCATTTTAAAGCTTAGTATTAAAGAAAAAATTCAAAATAGCCTTTGTATGATTAAAGTAAACGACAGTTAAAAGATTATGACTTGTATTAAATTATATTATATTATAAAAAGCCTAATTTGGTTTATTTAAACCTCAATAATCAAAATTAGGCTTTTTAAACAATAATTATTCAATGAATTTTCAAAACAACTCAAGTCCAAGCTATTTTTATTTTTAACCCCCTATTAATTAATTAAATCTATATGATTTATAGTAGAGGCAAATCAAATTAATGTTAGGTCTCATAATAAAAGTTTAACAAAAAATATATTATATAGATATTGTCTAAAAGAGTTTTTTGTGTTTTTCTCTAAAACTACTTTTGGTGACTTAAGTGATTCTCGAAATTAGCCATTCATATTTAATTATTTCGCCTACTTTATATTTCCGCCGCTAGTTTAGCTTCTAAATACCTGTGATGACGGTTAGTCGTTAAAAGAAGTGTGGGCTAAGATGAATTTTCACCCTCCCCCCTCATCACGTCTCTAAACTTCTATAAAGTAAAGAATCAGGGACCTGGCTTCTGTGTATAATTCATGTCTATCCATTCTTTCAGTTTATTGTTTTAGTGCACTCTTCCTTTTTGTTGTTGGTGTATTCTATTACATTAGAACCTTGCTAGATTGTACCATGGTATCTCGAAATTCCAGATTATCCAAACAAAATTTTCGGAAAACATGGGCAAAAATCAAGTCAAATGAAATATATTTGATTGGCTAACAAGCTCAAAGTTAAAAGAAAATTGTTAAAAATAGTGATTTCTGATAATTAATGCTTAATATTTACATGTTGTAGTCGACACATAGTGTTTTCATGTAACTAAACATACTTACAATACATATTACATGTTATACAAGGAATTTCTTAGCTAGAAAATAATATTAGCCCTGTAATATTTTAGGACACAGGTTTTCCTTCACTAGTGTAATATAATTTACAACAGGCATACCCTTTTATGAAAATAGTTCTAATGAACTTATTAAACTTGATATATTTTAAAATGAGATAGCTAAAATCTTATGTACCGTAATTTCTTAATGAATTGTCAAATTTTTGGTCTGGCTTGTGACTTTAAGCTCTCATTATTAATGTTACATTGATTTTAATTATTAAATATGGTTTATGTTTCAGGATTTTTTTTTAAAGCTAATATTAATTTTGTGCTGTCCACAATATTGATTACTTGGAGATGTCATTGAAATGAACTGTGATTCAATAGACATAGAAACACTTGTTCTATCTTTATCATATTTGACCTTTAATTGACAATTGTGATCTTTTAATATGACCTACTTCCAAAAAGATATATTTCTAGTATCAAATGTAAGGAAGTCTGTTAAAGTATAACCACCAGAACAATTAACAATGGATAAAGAAAACTGTTTATTAATACCGGACGCATCAATCAATGAACACATATCTGACTTACCAAATGATACTGCTGGTAAAAGTAGTGTCGCCCCTAAAAGTCGTTATGGTAGAGTTCACAAACCAAAAATTGTTGGTGATTTTCTTTCAACTGACAAGAAGGTGGCTGCAATACTGGGTTTAAGTTCTACTGGTAGCAGCACCCAGAAAAATAACCCCACATTGGATACACAAACTAATTCAGAAGATAATTTGCATGTCAAAAGTAAAACTTTCTCATTTAAAGTGGAAACAGATTCATGCCTCCCAAAGATTCATCAAGACATTCATGAAAATACCTTAAAAGAGAAACCTAAAATGGGCCCTAGAGTAGGAACTGTTCCTGCTACTACAAGTGAGCTCATCAGAGATCCTGAAGATGGACCTAAATCTGGGTCCATGTTGAATCCTCCCCTCCCTAAAAGAGAGCTCCCACCTTGTACCTGGGATATTGGCGATCTACTGTGGGCTAGAGTGGGTGGTCATCCTTTCTGGCCGTGTATTGTGCTAGAGGATCTTACACTGGCTGTCTTCACAAAGGTCAAAGGTAATTATCAACTACTTTATTAGTTCAATTTTAGGTGAGAAATCACAGCTTGATATAGGAGTCAAACACCGGACATTCGACTTTGCACTTCTTTGGAAAGTGTTAAGTGCTAAGTTCAAGTTATCTACAATTGTGTAGCCACAAATAATTGTTTTATTATTGCTGCCTTTGGTTTATTACAAACATAATGTAATATTACTAATTACATACACCAAATCATTGCTAAATACATAAAATAAACTGTATGCTTTAATCAGTTTCCTATGTGCCCCTTTTTGTATTTTTTAGTTTCCTTTTGGGAAATTGTGTTGTGTATTTTACATTTTGGTGATAAGTCTCATATGAGTAGAATATTTATGGAACATTCTGAGTTGTTCACTAAAGACATTTGATTGGGTGACACTGAAAAATACTTTTAAGCAATGTATGTTAGTGCACATGTGTGTGTTACACCAGCTAGAAAACTATGGACGGCTACCTCTGTCCCACTTTGATCAACTGTCCTGTTCACTACATTTACAAACCATACATCTGTGTATACTGCACGAGGTAGAGAGTGATGTGATAACTAATGATTTCACTAACAAAAATTGCATTCTTTTGGATTCTTAAATGAACCCTTTAACACCCCCCTCCTCCCCCCCAAAAACCCCTGTGGAGCCCCAAAAAGATTTTAAGTGAGTTCTACCTTGATGTTTATTGCATTATAATTTAAAACTCTGAGAAATATTGTAAATATATATATATATTAATTAATTAATTAAATAACTTTATACATAAATAAAACCATTAGGTATATCTTAAACATAACATGTTATTGCAAGTATCTGTAATATCTCGCTTAATAGAAGACAGCTGGAACCTTGTCTTCTGCTTCATTCACTATGTTACGATATTTAGTTTTAGTTTTAAAGTGTATTTAAAAAAAATCCATCCCCACAGAGATTCTTAAGTCCCAGGGCTCCATGTAGAACACTTTGAGAAACACCACTACAATAAATACCGGCTGGCTACACAATTTGCCACCATAAAAATATGTTTTTCACGGATCAGGTAAAAGTTTAAGCAGACGTAGCCTAAATTTAGCCCTGTACAAGAATGCATTATGATTTGAATTACAAAAGGTTGAGCCAACATAGAAAAATTACATACATATTAAAAACAAAAAAATAACTACTTTTACTGAGTAAAATCCTTTGTCTTATTAGAGATACATTTTCCTGTAATAAGACGAGTCAAGAGACTTCCATCACCAAACAACCCATAACCCATGCTCCAGTTTGTCATACTCTTCACTCAAAGCTTCCTCATTTTTTTCAGAGGAGGTCCACACAAGGTTATTGAAAGTGCAAAGCAGCCTGAATAAAAATACATAAATTATTGATATTTTATACTTATATATACAGTCTATAGCTATAATTAAACATGAATGAATAGATTTTTAGGTGCCTTTGAGCCATACAAAATCCTTTCCCAAGCTGTAATTAGGGATTCGGTTTAGAGTATAGATAAACAAACTGACCACAATAGCATTATCTACCAGTGCAAATTTGAACATTTTATAAATTAGCATTGTCCTTCCTAACTATATGAAACAGAAATTTAAAGGGTAAATGACCTATTACACTAAAATAATACTGTACACAGTGTTAACAAATTCTCTACATTATAACTTTAAAAATAAAATAAATTATAACCAAAGTAATGGCATGATTAAATTGTTAAAATGGTACACTTATCTCAACACAACATAATCAAAACCTTATGTTTAAATTCAAATTAGCTACAATTACCATGTTTAATTACTGTTGATGTTAGTCTGTAGGTAAACACAAATGGACAAATAAAAAACTAGATTCTATTATATTACAAATTAAATTTGCTGTATAAACTGGTTGCACAGTCACTTTTGCTCAACCTAAATGTAGACTTCAGTACACTATGTAGACAAAATGTTTAAAAAAATATTAGTGGAATCACAGGCCAGAGTTAAAATAACAATCATGGATTGGTTTTTTTTACCTCACTAATAATTTTTCATCTATTCTTCAGCCATTTACTGGTGCAATTTGTTGAAATTCTCCCTTATCCGACAGTTCTAAAAAAAATTAGATTTTTTTTTCCATCCAAAGTTAAAAATTAGTATTGTAAATCAATTCTAGAAATATTTAAATTTGAGAATTGCGTTGTTAAATTTGTTTACTCTAGCATTTGGTGGGAGCCGGAAGCTTCAGCGCTATTTCCATGTGCAATTTTATGGAGACAACGGTCGTCGTTCTTGGGTGCCAGCCTCGGGACTCATTCCTTATGAAGGTGTTGAAGCTTTCAACAAATTATCTGAGGAAACTCTGTCAAAGGTAAAAAACAAAATTAATTTAGTCTTAAAAATATTTCAATGTATTCTATATATGAAAAGTAAGATTTGGTCAAACTTGTCTTCACTGTCTGAGTTCACTTTATTGGTATATTTAAAATATTGTGTTAGGTTAAATTGTTACTTATTATTCAATACCTAAAATCTTATATTTTTGGCCACTGTTACTTTCATTTTTAGGCAATATTAAATAATATTTATAGTAATCTGTAATTTTTAAAGAATATACCTATTTGTTACCAAGAAAAAGTTTATTAAAATAAAATAAAAATGTACTGGTAAGCCATTCTCCATCCAGGAGGTTATCTAAAATGTTTTTTTTTACTAGAGGACCAATTTATTTAATAATAATAATAAAAATTAATAATAATCCAACAAATTGTACTGTTTGATGTGAGATTTTATTAAAAAAAACTTAATTGTAAGCCATATATACATATATATATATGTATATATATTCTACCTAAACATCAAGACACAAGTTGATGTTACCACCATCTTACGATGAAGCCTTGTTTTCGAAAGGTGTCACACTAAATACTATACACAATTTATTGCATTTTTGTGAGTTTCACTATCACAACAATTCAAATTTAAAATAGTATCTCATATAAAGAACTTGTAGCAGTGAAAATATTTATTTTAATTAATTTCATAATTTTAGCAATATTGTATTTGACATGAATTTCAGATGTTCTCTTAACTGGCAAATAATTGGTAGGAGTTTTAATTTTCAAACAAATATGAGTTTCCCAATAGTTTTCTCTAACGTGCAAAAAATGTTAATCCTTAAATGTTTTTTTTAATGTTGGTCCAAAAGTCCCATTTTTAATGAAGTTAAAGTACTAAAAGCTGTGCTTGTATATGCTGAGCTTAGTATTTTTGAGGTAAAGCTACAAACAGGGAAGCAAAACTTGTGAAAGTGGCAAGAATGATGCCATTTATCGTCCATACAGACTGCCTAACCAATGAGGGGAAGATGATTAGAGCAGCAACACTTATAGGGATTGACAAAGAAAAGCTTGAACCTTTTTGGAAATAAGTTTTTAAAGCAAATAATGTAATGAATGGCATAAAATACAAGAAATTAAAAAAAAAAGTTAAAGCCTTTTGTTCATAGTCGTCACATGGTAATGGCAATGTTGAGAGGCTTTTCAACATCTGTACATGTGATAACAGAGCAGACAGCTGTTATGAATGAAAGAGCTTTGAATACACGATTGAATGTTAGACACCTTGAAGTTTTATGGCATTAAGCCTGCTTGTGTTCCAATCACATAAAAGCTAATTGCATATAGTAGAAATGCAAGAATTAAGTATCATCGGTACTTAAAGAAACCCAAACTGAGAAAAAAAGAGACTTAAAAAAGATGGAAGAGAAGAAAAAAGCCAAAAGAAGAAACCTTGAGTAGGAAGTGAAGAAAATAAGTATTTTTATGATGTGAATAAATATTTCGTTATAAAAATGAAATTTAAAAAAAGTCCAGAAAAATAGTGCAAACATCATTACATCTGCACTGAAAAGAAAAAAGTTTTGAAGATCTGTAGGTAGCTCATGGGCTATTATAAAGTTTTAAAACTTGTAGAGAACAAGGCCAATAAAGAAACAAATATACAAGTAAGGCCTGCCAAAAAAGTAAAGTTGTATAATAAAAGGACCAATTTACTCCTAACCAAAGTTAAAGGCGTTATGTAATACTTAAGGTATTTATTAATAATAAATTATAACAATTGGAGGAGTAAAATTACTATGCATATTTTTTAGCCATAATCTTCCAGGGTCAAATCAAAAAACCTTTTTGTTGTTTAATATGGCTAAAATAATCCATGAACTTCGAAGTTGAGTTCAAGTTAAAAGGCAAGCTAAAAATTGAAAGTATTAATATCCCTTAAAAAGCTTTGACTTTTTTTGTTTGACCTTAACTGGCTTGGTGGTAAGGATTTCTTAGAAAAAAAGTGACTTTTTGTACTCATAGTTTTTTTTATATCAGATCCCTATTTTGGTTCCTTTTTTTGGCCTGAAAGTACCTTAAAGTTCCCTAAATTGCCCTGAATATGGAATATGAGTCCTGGAAATTAAATTTTGTTTTGAAAATATTGAGAGTATATGGACTTCCTATAAATTTTATTCCTACAGTTTTATATTAATAGGGAAATTTAATGCTTTTTAATTTCTTTATTGACTGACTTACAGTTTCGCTAACATTTATAAATAGTGTGTTTATTCTAAAACACAATTTGCAGAATGATCTTGAACGAATCTCAATGGATAGTTAATTTCAAAATTTTAGCCTTAACTTGGTAAACCACTTTTGTTTAAACTACAGTTTAAGTTAATATATCAACACTCAATTGAATTTTTTTATAAATAATTGGTAAAAGTTTCACATGCATAAACATTCATCAAAGTTATAATTATTTTTAAAAAATCTAGTTTTATGGATACTACTAGAAATTAGTAAATACAAAATTTTGATTTCATAAATTAGATTTTTTTTTGTAATTACATGATTTTTTTTTCTAGCTAAAAAAATATGAACGCAAACAAGCCACTGCATTTATTGTTCGACCTACAAGTAAAATTAAGTGGGATGTTTCTGTTCAAGAATCTGAGCAGGCATTTCATTTATCAAGGTAACATATTATCTTATAATCTTCTCTTTATATACTCTTTCATTCTTTATAGGGTTGGGGCCAATCCACTCAATCCGAATGGAAAAAAATCAACCACATGAGATATATAAATATAATAGAATAATAGAAAATATAAATAGTAACTTAATATTAATATTATTTCTTATAACCCATTCATTATAACATTCAAGTGTTAAATTACTGGTCTGGGGCCTGGCTGCTTGAGTTTACCCTATAATTATTCTGAACCACCAATAAGCAGTATTAGAGCTCAAAAACAAATTTCACTTGAAAAATAGAAAAAACTTGGTTTTATAAGGATTTGAGACTCGAATCCAAAATTTCCCCAAATCCTCAAATATCCTTAAGGACTCGAGGGCCCATCCCTAGTTTTGAATAGTCTTATTTTTTTTGAAACATCTGAGTTGAAGAAATGCAAGAAATGACAAGATAACTTGCATGAATTTACATAAATTATCAAAATATTGTTTATATTATATTTGGAAGAAGGTACAGGAAAGGTGGATAGAAACATATAAAAGGGGGACAAACACAATATGGCCTTTACAATGAAAAGAAGAACACAGTTCACACTTTACACTGCTGCCAATGGACAAAGAGGTAATGGATGTCTCTTAAAGAAAATTGATCGTCACCGCCCAATCCCCCGACCTAGGTTTCATTCTATCGGAACTCATCAGGGAGGAGCGTGAAACGCGCAACGCAACTTCCTAAAAGAGAAAACCAAATAACACAAAAGAGGAGAAAAAAGGAAAATGGTAAAGAATAATGGAACACATAGATAGGAACAAATAAAAGGTATAACAAAAAGGACAAACACAGAAAAAGGACATGGATGCGAATATAGATGAGTTCCGATAGAATGAAACCTAGGTCGGGGGATTGGGCGGTGACGATCAATTTCTTTAAGAGACATCCATTACCTCTTTGTCCATTGGCAGCAGTGTAAAGTGTGAACTGTGTTCTTCTTTTCATTGTAAAGGCCATGTTGTGTTTGTCCCCCTTTTATATGTTTCTATCCACCTTTCCTGTACCTTCTTCCAAATATAATATAATTACCTCATATAGCGAAAAGAGGTTTTCCTTATAGAGTTATATCAAAATATTTTTTAGTAAAAATAGAACATTGTAATTTGCAGATTAAAGTGTCCCTGGACACACACCAAAATAAGTAATTGCTGCACAACTTTTCCTAAACCCTGCTCTCCTCCAACCCCTCTCCCAGTCTTTGAACAGGGAGGGAGCAATATGCTATATCAGTGCTTACAGACTTAAGGTAAATGGAATAAAATATAACATTTAGAGTTTTTCTTTTAACCACATTCATGAATCATGAAACACAATGATCGTTCATTATGAAAATTAATGTACATGAAGATTTAATTTTAAACTTGATTCACACGTTCACTGAAAATAGAACGTAGAATCTACCTCAGTGGCACAGCAATTCACACCCTGTATGTTGACCCATGATGCATTGCAACGCTAGCTTAAAAACAGCTGATTATCAACACATTTAATTTCTATTGAAGTTAAATCATTCTCCTAATGAATGTTTTCAAATTATAACACTGTGTCGTGGCACAGTCCAATACACTGATAAACATTAACGAGTTATTTCAAACCTCACAACGGCCAACGAAGCTCTCTGCTTTCTTCTGGCCGTATTTTGCATGTGTTGGTAAATGTACATGCACACTGATTGACAAAGTAGAGATGAGTTTAACTTTAGCAGAACAGCTCTTGCTGATCAGGCAACAATCTTGTGATTGGCTTATAGCTCGTCACATGACCATGTTTCTGTTCTGCGCTAGTTTTTCAGCGAACGTGTGAATCCACAGTAAATGTGCCACATCTATACTTCATCACTCTTAGTCCCAAGAGACTAACTCATTACAAAGTATGAATACACTGGTTTGCTTTACCAATACCCATAAAATAATATAGTAAAATTTTCTCATTAGTGACCACAAATAATATATTTGTATTTTCTAAAACGTGTTCTTTCAATTGTAATTTTATTATATGTATTGTGTTATTATTATCACCACCACCACATCTTATAACCCGTTTGGGTTATACACACTTACACTAATGTGTAATGGTAGGGTGATTGTGAGATGGAATGGAGGACCTACAGTTTAACGTGGAATTCGAACCATGGTGGAGGCCTGGCATTCTACACATTCACAAGTTGTGATTAATACATGTCTTGTCAGAGGCGAAGGAAGAGTTGGCAATCAAATAAATCTGTGCCGGGACCGAGGGTTGAACCCTGGACCCCCAGCACTGAAGTCCGACTGACACTTTCCCCCCAGACCACCAGGTCACCTGATTGTGTTATTAATTCTCAAGCTACTTAAGAAATATTTTTATGAATATTCGTGTGGGCCTTAAAAGTCGCTGTTGATAGCTTTTTTACAAATCTCTCTA
Organism: Timema shepardi; assembly: GCA_902151425.1. Lineage (NCBI taxonomy): Eukaryota > Metazoa > Arthropoda > Insecta > Phasmatodea > Timematidae > Timema > Timema shepardi. Next base: position 13,784 of record CABFVX010001833.1, on the reverse strand, counting down.
GGGTTGATTATGATTAATTAATTGGTTATTGTAAGTGTTAATTATGAATTTTTTTTTTTCAGAACTCAACGTATCCAAGAATTTTCCTTCAAGTATCCACAAACTATGTCACTAAAACAAAAACAAATTTCCGAACCTTATTTGTCTGAGCAATCAGAGAAACCATTGAAAAAGCCACTAAAACGTAAAGCAGAAGAGACACCTTCACCTAAGAAACGAAAATATGTTAAAAAGGTAATAAATTACTTATAAAACTCTGTATAGAAAAACATTGGTGTGTGTGTTTCAATGCTATTATTGATTGGTTTAGTTATTCGTTCATTAGACACTCATACTTGTCATCAAATTACACCAAAGAGATTTGCAAAATACTCAATTTATACATTTTAGCAGAAAGCTTATTTTAAGAAACTGTGTCAATAGTGGAAATATTCACACTAAAAAGATTAAAAAAATTCTTGAGAAAAAGGGGGAGGGGCTCTTTTCCTCAGTATATCACTACTTGTCCAGACTATGCATTTAACTAAACAAAAGGGAAGAGGAAGTTAGAATTTAGAGGTAAATTACCCACATTAGTGTAGAGAGATGTTATCCGACACATTAGCTCAGTTGTTAGTGTGTCTGCCTTCTGAGCTAAGGGTCCCAGGTTCGATTCCCGTCATAACCTATCATTGATTAAAATATGAGTTTACCCTTTCACAATGATAAATTGACGGCTGGAGACTGGATGTTGTGCCTGTCCTAATCTTAAGTTATATAATAAGGCATATGAAGCTACAAAAGGCCTAGTAAGCCGGGAGTGGAAAATATATGGCTTGAATAAAAAACTGGACCAGACAGTAATGGATGTAAAGTATAGAGAGAGGTTATGAAACTATCTAGGAAAACTATACCCAGCACTTGCTGCACGAACTCTGATGTGGATTTCCCCCTCACTGACAAACTAGAACAGTTTGATGTGTTATTAATTGTGCTTAAATTGTATTTTCATACTGTTCTATGAGCTATTATTATAGATGTCCTATCTCTCTATGTAAATACAGTGTTGATACATAAAGTCCGTTCACTGTAGGAATTGTTTTCTGAAAGGTTTTTTTCCTACCAGAACTCTATTACATAGTAGGATATTGATAAGAAAAACGACCTTTCAGAGAGTAATTCCTACCGTGAATGGAGTATACCTGGATAAGTCAGGGAAATTGTGAGTCAATGGAATTATAAGACAAAGTGATTTTTGAAATCATAAGAGAATAGTGTGTGACAGTGTAAACTATTAGCTCTTCTGATATTAAGCAGTGGAAAAAAATGCCCAGTGGATATTACATAATAAAACTTTTAGTATCAGTTTACATTAAATAATAATATAGTGTGGTTTTGTTAGCAATAATTATAAAGCAAAGACGAGTACATCTCTTGTACCAATAAACTCATTGTAACAATAATATAACTGTAGCTCTGCAATAAAACAAGTAGGCTAATGAATGTTAAATAAATTTAAATATATGGTTATTTCTTTCTAAACATCATTCCAAAATAAGCATTTAACTTTAAACTTGTGGTGGCTATAAATAGGGGAAAATATTAGGAAAAGTCAAGGAATCTTTTATGTCAGGGAATTTAATAAAAACTAAGGAAACACCAGGGAATTGAAATACTTGACTAATTATGATGCACCTTAACTAAATATCTAAACAAAAGTGAGATTTTGTTTCTCGATGTTAACATGTTATTCTAACTTGAAATAGTTGTACGCTGTACAGGGTTTATATTAAAGCAAATTTACACAGACAAATAATAACTCATTAAATCATGAAAAATTAACTTTTAATAATGTTCATCTTTAGAAGCAGTTAGGAAGATTGTTTTCAAAAATCTGTAATAAGTGGGAAAAAAATGCCATTTACCAAGAAAAATTTTAAGAAGGTTAGACTTGAAAATTCAAAAATATTTATCATTAAAGTCTTATAGCTACCTTGAAACTGTTTAAAGACCTTAATCAGTAAAAAAAAAATCCAAAATAAAATGTTCTATAGAAATTTTTATTTACAATTTAGTTAAATTGAAGTAGGCCAACTTTAAAATAAAATGAAGAAATGTAAAACCTAAATTTTAAAATGAATCTGAAAGCTAATCTAGAAAAGATACAATCCATACAAATTCGCCAAAACATTAATTTTGAAAATTAAAAATTCATCCTTCTTGCCTTGGAAAAGCTGCACCTACCTACAGGGTTGTGGAGTCAGTACACAAAGCAATCAACTACTTCGCTATTGTTTACTGACTGATATCTTCAGAAATGGTTAATGTATATTAATAATAAATATACTGCAGTAATGGAACCTTCTTTGGTTTTGTGAATTTATATTTGAATACATTTTTCAATCAAAATTACAAATATTGGTCCTAAAGAATAAAAAACAACTATAGAGTCAAAATTGTTTTAAAAAAATCTGTTAATAATGAGCCCTAAACTTCGGTTTTAGTGAACAGAAAAATTCAAACTTTCAATAAGAAATGTCATTCTATTATCATAATTTTTTAAAAAAAACATAGTATTTTGGTTGTTTTAACTTGAATACATTGATTCTCTATCTGAATTATTGTCTAGATATCACAAAGTTTGACTGATAGTATGGAATGTGGAGGGGGGAGGGTTGAGCTTCAACAGTCACTGTATTCAATGAACTAGTTTGAGGTTTAATACCTTTGTCCGCGACAAGTAAAGGATGAACGTCTTCTGAGTTGTCTTAATATGACAGGCGTTATAGGACAGTGAATTACAGTCTTTGGTCATTTAGTAATTGTTTTAAATAATCCCTTTTTTCGAAAAGGTATATAAGACTTAAAAAAATAAACTTTTCCGCTCAGTTTAGTTTTTTGAATGCATGGATTGTGTGGAATCAAAGCACAGACTCTAGAGAAGGATCAGGAATAAATATCAGCATATAACCGATTTTTAGATTGAGTTCCATAAAGAACGATTTTATTTGAACTTTTATTTTGTTTGTCACTAACCCACTACTTTCAGATTAAAAAAAAACTGTTTTAGTGAACTTCGGACATTATGAACAAAATATTTGAGTTCATAGAAGTTAATTATAACCAGAGTTGACTGTATTTATAATATTGATAATGTTACAAGTTTTTATTTTAAAGCCAGAGTTGGAGTCTATGTTTTACCGACTCCAAATTCGATTCCATCTGAAACTGCTTCTGGATACAATTCAGACTCCACAGCCCTGCCAGCCTAATCATTTGAGTATATATCCGTGCCAAGTGTTGGTATTCTTGGTGAAAATATAATATAGGCCCTAAACAATAATGAAACTTGGTAGCACTACACAAATACATTAGGATAACTTTGGGTTGGGAAAGTGATGTGCAGTCTCGGATCAGACCTTGGGTGTATTAATGAGTGTCATTAGTAGCCTTCTGTGATGTCCCGTATAAGGTCCCCATAAACTCTCGATGCACCTATACTTGTGGCAAAGAATTTGGGAGTCAAAATTTCGGTCTAGATAATTCCCAAAACTTCCAGGCAAGGGTGCAAGGAGGTCGTGACATCACTTTTGCGATACATCGCAACAAGACAGGCATTGGTTGTAATGCACCCCATGTGAAATGTAAGAAAAATGCTAAATTTCCATTCATTCTCAAGTATTGTAATATTAATATTTAGAGTCCTAAGTAGGATACATTGATCAAATCTTCACCATTGAAAGCGTTAGTTTCACACTTTACACATTTTATTCAAAAAGATTAAATGTATGAATCTAAGGGCTTATATAATTAGAATTTCAGCATTTTCTAAAACTATAATTTGAAAAGAAAAAAACCTATTTTATTCACTTGCCAAGTAGTAACTTGGGACTGTCATGGTATCTCAAGTTATTGATTATTGAAGCACACAATACAAAGAGGAATAGTCTCTTCATTAATAAACTTAACATTTTGATAACTTTATAAAGTTTATTTTAAAATACAATTATTAAAACAAATATTAGGGATGTGTAAAGCTTTGAAACTTTGATTTGGCTTCAAAACAAACATGAGCTTCAACTTTGTTTCGAAACATATTCTGGCTTCGAAGCTTTGCCAATAAAATTCTTGAGAGCTAAATTACTTCATTTATGTTCATTTAGATCCATTCTGAGTGATTTGTACAATACAAAATATATTTAAATGGAAAATATCTCAAATTAAATTTCGTGCTGTGATAAAAACTTGATATTTCAAAGTAATAATGGTGTGCGAAGCTTTGAAAAGTCGAAGTTGAAGGTCAAATCTCCTTCAACATCTACAATAACCTTCGCATATTAAAACATAATTGAAAGAATGATAAAACTTCAATACAATATCAAATTATTTAATTTTATCTACTAAATATTACATTTTTCAATATTTGATAATTTTAAAACAAGTTAGTAAACAGAATTTTAACATTGACTAATAATTTAACCAGCACAATGTAAGCATAGATCAAAAAAGGGTAAGTAAATGTTGATATAATATATTCACAATCACCAATATAATTTTGTAAAATTAAAAATACCTATAAAGAAATAACACCATGGTCATTGGTATGAAGTAGAGAAAGCGCTTTAGTTGTGCTATTATCGCAACTCGTGTCTAATGTTTGGTCCTTAATAGCCTATATCTTTGGAATCATCTATGACAAATTTACAAGTGCATTTTGACACAAGTTTTTCTTAACTTCTTCGCATTTCCTTTATCATTCAAAATGACTGATACGGAAAGTAGGAAACAAAAACAGAATTTAATTTTAATTATTATCAGTGAAATCCAGATAAAAAGACATGCATATGTAAAGTTTGCAAAATAATATTTTTAACTCTACGTTGTAAGTAAAAATTAAAGTGATAATTTACTAAGTTTATTAGTAAGCCTGTGTGCATTAATTATTAATATAGTCCTCAGGGACCAAATAAGGACATTTTCCTATTCCTTGTTACTGACAGATCTAGTAACGTAATTAATTTAACAATCAAAAGTAGCGTTATGTGACAACAACAAAAATTCTAGATAGCTTCGACTTTTCTTCGCAAGTTTCAAGATTTGCTTCACATTTAAAAAGTGGCCTTCCCACACCCCTACAAAGTAACACGAAAAATTACAAAAATTGTGCAATAAAACATTTTCCAAGTAATTTTAATGCATAGAGTAATATAAATAACCACACTATTATTTTTTCAAGCATAAAATAACTTTAAAAAAATATTCACACTCCGATTCTGCTTCAATAATAGTTCATACTTTCGATTTGAGAATGTAGACTTTGCACACCCCTATCACATAGTTATAGTCCACATTATTTTGAGATATGTTAAAAAATGTTTATTGTTGTAGCAATCTTAAGCCTACAGTTGAGTTTGTAATAAAACTTTAAAAAACACTTAACTACCTTAGCAAATGAAGTGTAAGAAAGGAAATCTTCACAAATAATATCGTAGTTAGCCTGATTGAATTTAATAACCTACATTAAAATAACTGATACATTTTAGTTTTAATGTAGGCTTATTTCTTTCTAATATAAAGGTTGATATGGCTAAATTGGGGATTCCCGTAGTATATCTGAAAATGGTGGTTCATCTGTTTTGAGAGTTCATGTTGACTTTTAAAATTAATGTGTGGACCAAACACTTAATGAAACTTGAGAATGTTATTAATGCTGATTGCCTGTTATTCTATACGATTTACTAATTGTGTTACCCAATTTGATGGTGACATAGTCTAAAGCAGGCATGTTTGATCTCGGGGGGGGGGG
>CABFVX010001832.1:128596-140099 GCA_902151425.1 Timema shepardi | reverse complement strand
TATAGTAGTTGAAATTTTGTTTGTTAAAGTTAACTTACTTTTTTATTCTATTATGTATTTCCTATGGTTCCCATATGCCTAAAAACCATCAAATTAAATGTTTATGGATCATTTTTTTCCCCTACAGTATTTGAAGTGCTCGCCTTGCTAGCATGCTAAGGCTCTAGGATTTTTTTTAAATATTAATTATTTGACTACTGTAACTGAAGAATAGCCACACCCGTATATCCTAAGCCTTGGTCCCTTCCTCCCTATGTCACTCTACTCAAAACCCTGTGTAAAAGTTGATCAGACTTTGAAGCTTTTTAGTTACACAATTTACCGCTATATGAGAAAGCATTGTGATCGTTATGGATTGTTGTGACGTTTTATAACAATAGTTGTTTAGATTTATTTATTATTTTATTATTGGAAAATGGCTTTACATGTAAAAAAAAAGTAAGTTTCCAAATTGTTTTAAAACTGACGTATCAATGCGTATAAGCCCTCAAATTTAGAGAAACGTAATGGTGAGATAAGAAAATCTAATGATGGATTTAATAAAAAACAATTTTGCCCAAAAGATATTCTACGAGAGTGGATTGTAACAGATAGTGAGGAAAGAATTTTGCAAAAGGGAAGTTTGCAGTTGCTTTTTATAATTTAAGATTAGTTTTTCTCTTAATTATTTCCACATGGGTTTATCCATGTGTGCAATAACGAAATCTGCTAGATACCAGTTACCGCCACTCCTATGTCGTTGACTTGTACGTTTATTTATAACAGTGATTTTTTCTACTGCCTTAACTATAAACTATATATATATATACATATAAATTATTTAGGATGGTGCTCTAAAACTGATACAAATAAAACACTCTAATTTCTCAAAACAGCAATCTTTAAGAAATTGATATTACCATTAATACTTGCAAGTAAACGTCAAATCAAATGATACTATAATTATATTTAGGCCTATTTAATATAATTTGATTTTGTAATATTCAGACATCTCATTAAAATCGAAATCCAGACGAAGGACTTAAACGAAAAATTGTTTATTTGATCACTAATGTTCAAACTTTGAATTTATTTGCACATGAAAGGCTAGAAAGGTTAAGTAAGAAGGGGACGATGCTCAAAAACCTTAATCACACATATTTCTCTTTTTGTTGTTAAATATTAAAAAGTTGATAATTTTTTTGTCAATACTCTCATAAAATATGGAGAATCGATAAAATCAAAAATTATATTATTATATTTGAAAGTATTTGTCAATATCTTATTAAATAAATAGCACTATTTGTTGAGTTTTTTTAATAGTACTTGCCACAAAAGTATTAATTTATTCATAGAGGACTGAAATTGCTCATATACTGACATGTTTAACTGTTTTAATATGACTACACTATAGCTTGGTAGTAACAATCGATATGTTGCTGAAAGTAATATTACTACAGTAATTTAATTAAATAATATATAGGGATGATAGGTACTATAAATAATTGTATATGCATTTAAGTCAAATATAGTATTTGAAAATTGTCTACTTGCAGGTTGGAAATAAACCTGAAACCATTGTAAAGAAGGAAGCACTTAGGCACTATGCTTCCATATAATTTTTTAAATAATAAAGCTATATGGAAACTTTATTATAGACTATATGCAAAATCGAAATGAGTTAAAAGGTGAGTGGTATTGATTTGCCTAGGTACTGAGTCTTATGCAAGAACGTTCCCTTTAAGATAGTTAATTAACACTATTCATACTTTCAAATGTAAATTAAAATTATTTAAATCCACTCAAAAATCACATTCCTTATTCACTCTTCACCTTTGTTTGTATCATTCTTGCACTCTGCTATATAATTTTATTGAGGAAAGACTCTAATTTTCGTATTCAGACAAATGACCCTAAATGCTATTCATCATGATTAAATCAAAAATCCCCTAAGATGTTATTAACTTAATGTTAAAACCGAGTGATTCCTTAGTGCTCTCATACATTAATACTTTTTTAAATTTTTATTTATAGTCAGTCATCTTTATATGATCAAATTTTACCAAACAAATAATTAGTACGTAATTTATAGAACAGTATTTCAATTTTAAATTATCTTACATCGATGAGCAAATTATTAATTGTAATTTGTATGCTGTCTTTTGTTGAGAGATATTCTTTTTATTCATTAGTTATCACTTTTGAGACAAAATAATTACTGCCTAGCAGTATAATGTAAGCTAGGAGGTTCAAACTTCTCTTCAAAATTTAAATTGCGCGCTTTATTCCGCAACGACACTAACGGCATTGACTTAAATGTCTGATTACAAACTAAAGAGTAGCCAGACCCGTATATCATAGACTCTGGTCCCTCCAAAAAAAATATCACTTCAAAGTATAAGATTAATTTTTTTATAATGCGTTGGCAAATCTGTTTTACATATGTAGTTTATTTACTTATTCACTTAAAAAATTTGTATAATGTAAATTAATCTCGTTTTAAACAGTGTAATTACAATGTATTTCAAGTATATGTTCGTGTTCTTTGTGTAGTTATTTATTAGTCGTGTTTATATTTTTCAACAATTTATAACAACATGTCTATGCATCCACGTAACATCTATAGAACAAAACCAAATTTCAAAAAAATGGCAATTCAGTATCCACAGTTTCGCAAATTTGCACATCAAGGGTTGTCTGGAAAAATGACTATTAATTTCAAAGACACTGCAGCTTTGCATGCACTATCTACAACACTCTTGGAAAAAGACTTTAATCTGAAAGTTAATATTCCCACAGATAGACTAGTTCCCACCATACCATCAAGATTAAACTACATTCTACTCATAGAAGATTTGCTTGAATGTGGAGGAAGAAGGGAGGGAGAGGTGCATGGGATTGATATTGGCACTGGAGCATCATGTGTATACTCCTTACTGGCGGCCAAGACTAAACAATGGAAAATGCTAGCCACAGAGGTTGATAAGGAAAGTGTGAAGTTCGCCATAGAAAATGTACAGCGCAACAATCTTCAACATTTAATCTTAGTGAAATCCGTTTCACACACTGTTGTGTTGAAAGGTGCTCTAGAAGAAGACCATTCTTATGATTTCTGCATGTGTAACCCCCCATTCTTCAGTGCAGAAAGTGAATTGAATCCCAGTTTGAAGCGACGGTCACCAAATCGCCCACCTCCACGAAATGGGTTAACAGGGAGTTTGCAAGAGGTGATGGTAATGGGTGGTGAAGTGGCTTTCATTAAACGTATGATAGAAGAAAGTCTGGAATTAAAGACCACCATAAAAATCTACAGCAGCCTTGTGGGACACAAGTCTAGTTTGACTCCCTTAAAAAATACTTTAAAACAGGCAGGGGTGTCCAATATGACAGAGGTAATGTTTTGTCAGGGCCATACGAGTCGGTGGATTTTGGCTTGGACTTTTGATGACAAGTGTGATCTGAGAAATGTGAGTTACATCAGTAAGAGGAAAAAAAACCTTCCTCTAACATATTTGATTCCTCATCCTGAAGACATCCATGAGTACACACTGCCCATTATTGCTACAAAATTTCAGGACATGTTTTCCCAACTCCAACTTGAGGTCAAGATTTTGAAAATGGACGATAGAAGTTGTCTTTTTGAAATAACTGCTCTTAAAAACACTTGGTCCTATCAACGTAAAAAACGCAGAGGAATGAAATTTAAGGCTAATCAACTATTAGACTTACCTCCAAGTAGCACTATTTTATGCACAGAAACTAAAGAATATAAGCCTCTTGATACTAAACAATCTGACAACAGTGCAAGTGAAGGAAGTATTAACAGTAGTATTCTATGTCTAAACACTAAACAAACTGGCAACAGTGTAAGTATGGATAGAAGTGTGCCTTATCCAAGCATAGAGTACACTAACAATAGTGAAGGAAGTGTTAACAGAACTATGCCATGTCCAAGCAACTCTAACAATAGTGTAAGTATGGATAGTAGTGTGCCTTGTCCAAACACTAAATACACCAACAATAGTGCAAGTGAAGTAAGTATTAATGGTAGTATGCCTTGTCTAAGCAATACACACACTAACAACAGTGTAAGTATGGATAGTAACGTGGCCAGTCCAAGCATTAAATACACTAAATATATTGTAAGTGAAGGCAGTATAAACAGTAGTTTGCCTTGTCTAAGCACTCAACACACTAACAGTGCAAGTGAAGGGAGTTTGAACAGTAGTGTACCTTGTTCAAGCACTCAACACATCAACAGCGTAAGTGAAGACAGTATGGGCATTAGTGTGCTTTGTCCAAGCATTGAAAACACTAACAACAGTGCAAGTATTGGCAGTGGGCCTTGTATAAGAAGAGGCCAGAAGAGACAGGGGGGAGGTGCTGTTACAATGAATTACAAGTTGTTCAAGTCCAGTGATGCCACTTCATGTACTGGTATCCTGTTGAAAGCAGGTATTGCACTGGTTCCAGTGCATCTTGATATCTGCCTAGAACTAATGCTGCTGGGTGGTAGTGGTGGGCAAGAATCTCTTCACCAACTGTTGCAATACTTCAAAAACAACATAAGACGATAAACCTAATGATGGAAAAACTGTGTTAAAAAACAATCACTTCACGTTTGGTCCAGGTCTTGTAATGAGACACTTAAGACTGGTAACACTTGTAATGACTCATAGTGTCTACCTATAAGATTGTTGCCAAGTCCTAATTGAGTATTTTCTTTTAGCTAGACAGCTAGCTGCTGACTACAAACTTTGATTAAATTTTAAAACATGTTTCACTATTCATAAGCATTTGCTGAATACGATTCCCTTTTAGTTATAAATAACTGTTTAGCCCCACTAATTTTACTAAATCTATACCTAATAATAGATTTTATCAGACTTAATAAGAAAAAAATGTTAGGGATAAAAAATTTAAAATGAAAACTTATGATGTCCAGAGGGAGGCCTTAATTATCAGACACTTTCTCAATCTTTAACTCTAGGCCTATTTTTTTTTAAACTTTCATTACACTGTTAGGGCCTAGATGTTTTCTAACCATTGTCACTTGTGTTTTACAACTATTAGGTCTACAGTATTTTTAATTGTTTATTGTACCTACTAATAATTATTAATTATGGTAAAAAATTAGAACCCTGTTTCAATTTCACAAGGTTTGAAAGGTGCATAGATATGAAACACACCCATTTATCACAATTCTCATGAGAAGGATTCATTTGAAAGTGTAATAATTAGGGATGGGCCCTCGAATACTTTGAACCCTTAGTAATAGTAGAGATTCAAGAAATTTCAGATTTGAGACTTAAATCCTTAAAAAAATATTGTTTGTATTTCTCAAGTAAAATTTGTTTTAGAGCTCTAATACTGCTGATTGGTGGTTCAGAACTAATTATAATTAAATAGGATGAACTTAACAACCAGACCAGTAATTTAACACTTAGGCCTAACTGTTATAATGAATCAATAATAAGAAATATTAAAATTTAGTTACTTTTTGTATTTTCGATTATTATATTAAGCCTATATTTATATTTCCTCTTATATTTATAAAATATTTCAAGATTTGGATTTGGACTCCTAAAATAGTGGATTTGACCCAACTCTAGTAATAATGAAAGAAAATAGATCAAGTTTGATACCTCCAAATTATTCAAAACTCAAATCGAACAGTAAATAATTTTTACTATCTCAAAATGTTCAACAAGTAACTTATTACACAGTGATATAAGTTAAACCTATGAATAAAAAACAACAACAAGTAAACCAACGTTCTCACTAAAACAAACCAACTTTAAAATATCGGACTATAAAAACTGTTTACATCAAAAGGTTTTAATTTTAGGCATAGGCCACAAACAAATAATAGAAACAGACTCTCAACTTTACGGGTTTAATCAGATGTGCTCCTACTGCCAGCTTGAGTTCTTCAACACTCGGCTTCGCTAGTGTCATTGCGAGGTGATAACAGGACTGAAATTAACAATCCTAGTGTTGAAGGACACCAGCTGATAAAAGGAGCGCAACCATTTAAACCTGGAGGCTGAGTGTGTGGGTATATTATTTGTCTGTGGCCTAGGTCTATATTAAGAAAATATTTTATAAGAGTCTCAAGATAATAAATAGGAACTATACACTTGTCACACTACCTATGTCTAAATAAGAGATGAGTTGTCAGTAAGCTGTATTAGAGTAAATGGGACCTAGGTCAATACCCAGGTGGCCCGCTCACCTCCTCTCCCATGTAGTTGCATGGTGGCTTTTGTACACAGCTTTGTACAATTAAATAGAGGCCTACTACTGGTATTGACTGTACCCCAGTAACACAATCTGGCTTCTGCCATTAAGACAGTCTGCAAGTGTAACCACTTCCAAGCTTCCTAGCCTCTTACTTCTTAGCTTCTTGCTAGACAAGAGAATTTTCACATTAAAATTATCATAGGAACAAACAACAAATTAACATTAAATGTTTTTTGAAATACGTTGAATAGTTACTGCACATTGTAATTTAAAAAGGTAACTCCAAAAACCAATTTCCCCTCATTTTCCTATTTTTGGGGTAAGTAGTACGTGAGCATTATTGGTATTATCAACTGAGCCTATATCATCTTTGGGTGGGTTCTTAAAAGCCGTGGACTCATCATTTGTAGACAAATTTCGCAAGTACATCATTAAAGGGTCCCCTGCTTCAAATTACAAAACTTCACCTACAAAGCATTTTAATGTCCTTTTGCCCATGAATTTCAGCAAGATCCAATCACCGACGGCTAATTCCTCAGTAGTTTTGAAGTCCTCTTCCTGCTCAGTTATGATTAACATGAACAAATCATCTTCATCTTTATAATTTCTGACCCTGAACTGATTGCCATCACTTTCAATTATCTGAATCTTTCTTCTCTTTGCTTCCTTAGATTCAGGGAACTTGTTCTTCATTTTGTTTATTTACTTATATAGTTTTAATTTCTTTCTGCATTTCTTGCTCTTTTACTTCACTTTTCTGAATTAGCCTACTATACACTGAATATGAAGTGATAACTTATGATTCACTCACTACCTTGGTCATTTTCTTTTTAATATATTTTGTTTTATGGTTTTGGATTCTCTCCAATAACAACTGATGAAAAGTTTTCCCATTTTTGGAGCTATTACTTGCTGAAAATGAAGATACAGAAGTTGCCATGAAGATGTTGAAGGACGAACTTCACATAGAGAAGATGTTGATTGATATACTTCAGCAAATGAGGATTTTGCAGAAAGAGCTTCATCTGACATTTACTCCATCATAAACATATCTCTTGAGGGGGAAACTGGCAGGGATGTGAAAAACGTATCGTAATGTTACTAATTAATATTGATATTTTCCTTTTGATACTAGAGTTTTTATACTCAATGCTTTTTTTTTGTGGTACCTTAACTGCTATTAGTATTTATACTATGGTATCGGTACAGTATCAAAAGAAATAACTTTTTGTTATCTTCACTCATGCTGGGATTAAATATTTAACATGGTGGACTGTAGAGGAAGAACAAATGACATTATTTCTCAATTCTCACTCATTTTTTGTATGACAAGAAAGAAGCAACTATAGCACTCAATCTCTTTCATCTCATCATAATTCAAAGCTGTTAATCATTATAAATTCAATATAATTTTCAGTGTTTAGATAAATTTAAAAATACAACTATGATGCAAAACTTGAATTATTATTACTACATTAAAAATAAAACTTTCGATACTGGAACTTACTGTTATCAATACTTTTATTTCAATACCACATTCTTAACAACTGGGCATTCAGAACCAGAACTCAAAAGCTTTCCTGATAGAGTGCAGGCTAATGTCTCATTTTGTTCAGATCTGAACATGTCATTCGGAACAAACTAGAGCATATTATTATCTTGCTGAGCATTCAAGGTCTTCCACAATATAAGGGATGCCTGATCAAATGAACTCTCTGGGACTATCTCTCTATTGAAAGGATGAATTATTCCTTTCCAAAACCCTGACTGGATTATGGCTGTGTCCAAACTCGTGCATAACAAACTAATAAACTTTACAAATGATTTTTTTGGTAGCTTTTGTCCATTGTGGTGCTTTTGCCCCTTAACTAGCTAAAAGTCCCATGAAGTTTTCAACTAGTTCATTACCCAAAGGCAGTGGCGTACCCAGAGTATTTGAAACCTGAAGTGGGTCCTTCCTTTTTTACCTCACAAATACTGAACTTTAAAATTTTAAAACATACAAAAAAAGTTAATTTTTCAATTAGATTTTTAAACAGTACGGTACTTTCACAAACAAGTTGTAAAAAAAATTGTAGGTAATTGAAAATTCAATTAACAAATAATATTGCATCTTATTTTATAAAAAAAAAATTAACAACATGAAACCCAGTCTCACCACTTTTCCTATTCTCCATTTATTCACAGAGCCTTAATTTATGCAAAATTATTGATGAACTCATCAAAATTCAGCTTTCTTGCATATTCATGTTCAAGTGAAAGTAAAGCCAGATTTGTCAATCTTATCTGGTTCATAGTGGAGATTAGGTATATTCTTTATCTATTTAAATTTTGAAAAACTTATTTCGCATGAATAAATAGACACAGACAGCAAGATAGAATCTTAAACATAATGACAAGCTTGGCAGAGATTCACAAAAATCCCATTTAGCAATAAAACTCCAGAAACTGCAATGCTATCAATTTATTTGCCTCTTCAATACTGATTTTGGCAGCCTTCAAATGCCTCCACAGTTGTCCAATTTTCACACCGATATCTTCATCAGAGAATTCATTGAAACTTTTGAGTCAAATTTGGATTATGCTTCCAAAGTTCTGTTGAAAGAACCTAAGTATTTGGCTGAATAACAGCGAATATGGATATAATTTTATACATTGCCTTAGAACAAATCTCCAATTCTGAACTAAAGCGGTCAAGATATACAAGCATTACCTTTTTATTTCCTCTGGCAATGTGAGATCAACATCCTATGCTATCTCTCCTGGCATCCTTTTTTGGAGCTTTTCTCTCCTTATAAATTTCACTTTCTTTACACTTGTTAGTTGTATGTATGATCCTCTCGTGTCCACATTTTCCCTGGGTTATTGCATAATACTTATAGGGTTGAGGTCAGCTTTTAAAAATTTGCCTTCAATGGTTTCACAATAACATAATGAGCACTCTATCTTGTGTGAGAAAGTCTTTTAACTGTCATTCCTACATTCTCCATCAAAAATTTTCATCCATGAGGTGAGGTTGAAAAGGTATAGACTCTCTCCAAAGTTAAAAAAAAAGTCACACATGAAGTGATTCCAAATGAATGAACACTACAAAGTTTCAGTAAATCATTTGCACAAGTCACAAAGACTTGGGATTAATATCTCTGATCTTAAATGAACACCACTATGAATCCCAGCCATAGTTGCATTATGATTGTACCCTTGACCATGGCAGAGGTTTATTTCCAGCCCATCTTTATCCAGATATCTCAGGATATCCTCTGTGAGCTCAGAAGCAGTCATACCGGCGATAGGAAAGAAGCCCAAGAATGTTTCTCTTAGTTCAACTTTGTTTTTTTCACTATGGACGTACCTAATCACTCAAGCATCTACTCAATGTGGGAAATATCGGCCCAAAATACCTTGCTTTCTTGATATCAACCACTATTTTATCTCTGACCTGGTTCCCCAAAAGGCAAATTAACACATTCTGAATATTTGGAGATAAATACAAAGGCTCTTTTTCCAGAGGTACTCGAGTGCTTAATCCTCAAAAAAATGTTCTCTTAAAACAAAACCCGAATTTGAAAGCAGTCCTACCAGTTCAATGAAGTTTCCTGTTTGTTGATGGAATATCCTTTCTATGACCAGAAAAAGGAAGATTCTGGTGAGCTAGAAACAAGGTTACACCTAAAAGATAATGTAAAATATCTCTCTATTTCTTTCTCTTCTTGTCCATCGCTGCTTTATAGACTTGATCAATGGTTGTTTTTAGCTTCAACCCTGCTCCTAAAGTCTTCTATTTCTACGGCATGCGAGCAACTGCTCAGAAGCTTCATGTTCAAACACCTATAAGTTTAGCTTTCACCATGCTTGAAATTCAGAAATTCAGTAAAACAACATATTTTAATAAAAATGGCATAATTGTAGATATAGTGAGTTGCGTTAAAAAAAAGAAGGTAAAATCAATTTTTTTGAAAATTATTCAAAACTTCATACAATTTAATTATGATTAATATGAATCAAAGGCAGGGGTTCTGGAATTGGGAGTCAGGGGGTGTTCAAGCCACCCTCTTTCTATTTTGTAGGGTTTGGGACTATCTTAAGCACCCTCCCCCTTTAATATTTCCACATATATTCAAAACCTATCTATAAAAATATTCCACGTGAGAGCCATTAAATGGCTTATAAGAGCATCCGATTAAAAAAATCCTGTAGAATCTTACTCCAAATCACGCCTAAAGGCATATAATTGTCAAAAGAATCCCAAGTGACACCCACTATGAATAGCTTATAAAACATTCAATTTGTATTTGCTGGTTGAGGCTAGTACCATTTAGCTTTTAAACGCATCAAATTTTCAAAAGATAACTATAACAAAAAATAAAAAAATTTCCTTCAAAAAATATACAAATTATTGATATATAAATCAAAGGCTGGAAGAACGTGGTATGGTATATTTTCTCAAAATGAATTTTATGCGTAAAAAAGAGTTAAGATGCTTACCTTGCTTAGTGATAATCTGTAGTCGTACTAATAGTTGCCAGTAGATCACATTAACAGTCTAAAATAGCCAACAAAAGCCATTAACTTTGGAAGAGCGAGGTATGTTACCATTGCAGGTTATTACATGCTTTTGTTCACATCAGTCAGAGTTGAGCATTCATGCAGTGATAGCGTTGAGTTGGGAAAAATGAATTGTTTGGATGTTACTGCTAGTGACCAGGAGGGTTTAAACGTGGAAAATTGTAAATATCACAAAGTGGAAGGACAAGAAACTTTGAGAGTCTAAAATACATTATAAAGTCCTATGTAAATAGACGGGGAAAAGAAATTCCTGCAAAATCGGCACCAATTTCTGTAAGTATTCCTACATAATATTATTATTATTATTTCACGTCTTATTGACTGAAATGTTTATTTATGATATATGGGTTTGAAAAATAAGCTTATTTCGAAACCACTAAAGTTAGAAAAACAAAATTTTATATGAGTGTCCTTTATCAAAATTAGGGGTTTAGTGAAGCTGGAGCAGAGTGATGCGCCAGCACTGGGTTTGAGGGCAAAGCAGTGCTCCAATTGGTTATAATCATTTTATAATTTTATAGTTAAATTAGACTTTATCTCTTTAAATATGTTTGAATGAAACTTGTCTTTTCAATTTATGTATAGTAGTAAAAAAATTAATAAATTCATTAATGATAGTTACAATGGATAGATAGTTTTGTGTCCCTTTAAATTATAATGAAAGACAGACATGAGAAAGTGAACCTGAACCCTTTTTGTTTTAATACCCCCCCCC
>CABFVX010001832.1:0-125722 GCA_902151425.1 Timema shepardi | reverse complement strand
GTAAGGAGGGGGGGGGGGAGGGAGGGAGGGCTTAGTGTAGAGACTGAGAATAGAAAGGTCAGCAAGTGAGGCAAACATCTTCACTGCATGGTCATCTAATTGTGTGGCAAACAAGATAGACCAGAGGAGGAATAATTGAGGGGTGGTTAAAATATAACTGTCAGTAGTCCAAATAATATCACGGGTTTCAAAATGCTTAATCCAACATTTCACTCAATGTAAAAAGGCTGAATATTTTTCCAATATCTGATTCATAATTCCAGTATCAAAAATAATATCAAGTATATTTCCAGTATTTCCAGTATTAGTAAACATTCTGTATCTGAAGATTTCTCAATTTGCTTCACATTAATTTATAGCACATCTATTTGAATAAAACTATTTAGCATATAAAAAGCTTAGCTTTCTTCAAGTAATAAACGCAAGCAATGCATTGGAAGGTTTGAAGTATAGTTGCACATAAAATGAAAAACATCAATGTTGGTAAAAATAATGAAGTTTAAATCAATATTGTTTTCAACTAAGGCTAAAAGATTCTTTTGCAACTAGAATTGGCTGCAAATATTTAAAAAAAATTAATATAAGTAAAATTTGTTGCACTTTAACTTTAAATGTGCCTACAAATCAAAGAACTGAGCCTTTGTGGTATGTTACATTTAATATAGATATTCAAATATGAATGGAAATTATTTTGTATAAGGTTAAATAGGCCCTCTTAGTTTTACAGAATTGATATGCTATTAAAAGATGACTATGATCTAAACAGATTTGAAATAGATCACTTTAGGCTTAGTAATGGTTTAAATTAGGAAGGATAGCCAGCACACTTACCATGATGATACTGGAGTAGAAATGTTTTTTCTAAATTTCTACTCCAGTATCACATAATGAGGCCTATTTATTAATATAACATACACAGATATTAGAAAAGAACATTATTAGCACACATTTATTAATTTAACTATTTACATTTTGCACAATTGAAATTTCACACACAGGAGCTATTCTAAAGTAAATGTTTCTTATAGGACTTTTTTCACTCACAAGTACAGAAAAGTAATTATATTTTCCAAAACAAAAATTTTTATTTTTCAGTTAAAGTAATTGGATCATTTTCGATGTTTTAAGTGAAACATCGAAACATTGAATGCCCAATATTGGCATTTTGTAAAAAAATTATTATTTTGTACATGCCAAGTTTAAAGCTTATGTATGTATTTAATAAATCCAGTGGCTTAGAATCTGCTCTAAGCTCCAAGTCAATATTATTTAATAAAACAAAGTATGAAGGTAATATTTAACTACCCGTAGTTACATATATTAAAAACAAATATTGATTATTTTTGTCGATATATATGTATAAAAACTGTATAAGACTGTTGAATATTTTTATAAATACTATTCAAGTATGAGGTAAGTAATCACTCCTGTAAAGTATCTATATTGTTAGTAAAATTAATGTTTATACATTAATACAAGTGGTCTGAAGGTTATTTTAGACAAAATATAGCACATGTCCACCTACCTCACAATTTTAGACATTATTTCCAAATCAAGTTATAATGTTTTATGTAGATGCCTGCGAGTACCACACTCAATAAGTGCCAAATCTTGAGAAATTAAAAAACAAATGTAATTTATATTAGTGAGTTGCAGTTTATTTCAGTTTCAACTGTATCTATGAGATAAGTGGAGGAAATGTGTTAAGGTTCTTAACTGTCTTAAGTCAAATTAAAATGATCAAAATCACTCATAATAACACTTCTGCATAGTTAATAATTAATTTAATACACACATAAATATATATATATATATATATATATATTATTACAAAGGCAAGAGAGATATGCTGTCAGCCAGTAAATGGAAGTGAACAACAGAAATACAATGGTGGTGTTCATTCATTTTTTGACTCAAAAATCAATTTTTAAAATCTTTATCAATTTGGGGTGTAGCTATCAATTTTAGCTATTAATATTTCAAACATTAAAATAAAAAAATCCTAACTAAACTAACATTAACAAACATTAATCTTAAGTTGTGAAGGATAAAGCAAGTAAAATTTTGTTTGATATTACATAAGATATAGCATCTAGATACATACTTATACATTCAGACATACCTAATCATAATGTTCCTTTATGGAGTTGACAAAAAACTGTGCACAGAGCTCAAAAACCAACAATTCTGTATTTATTTCTCCACACTTCCCTATCCTTGCATACTCCCTTCGCTTCAACATCTATACACAGCGTCATACATCCTCTTTTATTCTTAAAACTCTAAACATTTCTCTTTTTCACACATTCGTCCACAACAATTAACCACTTCTTACATGGCCTACCCCTTTCTTTTGATCCATACACTTTACCTTCATATATATGCTTAATCACTCAACCCACACTCATCCTCTCAACATGCCCAAATGAATGTAAGACACTACTTTAACAATTACCTAATAGATTCCCTTTCAAACCACACTCTTTCGGCACCCATTCATTAATGACTGTCCATTTGAGTTTCTCCACATATATTTCTTAGATATCTCATTCCAACCACATTCACTTTGCTCTGAACAAACCGGCGATTCACATCCATAAAACAATTTAGATAAACAAATATTTAAAATAGGGGTCTAGTTTTAATTGTAGACCCCTCCCTTCTCCTTTCTAGAGTGCATCTGTTCATGTAATTGCTGACATTGATAATACCTATCAGGCTATTACAGTAGACTTAAACCCCTCTTCTGACAACTTGCTAGCTTATTCCAGAGGCATAGTCTCCATTCCTACTGTATTTAACAACCAATAACCCAAACAAGTAACACTCCATACACCATGAAATACAAATGTGGCAGAAAGTATTGACATATTTAATAACAACAAAAGAGTGACAATTTTTTACATACCCGTTAATTATGCATTTTTTTAAAAACTATCCTTAAGATGCTGACTATTATATGCAATACATTGTTGTATGCAATTCTCTTGTAGTATGTCATTTATATAATATGACTTCTACAATCAAAATTCCATAAAGACAATTAAAACAAGATAACTGATGTTGCTGGGAAACACCCAAGTGTTGAGGAACATTTCCCCAGCAAACCATTTCAGCATCGCGAGCATTTTCACGTCTTGATCGAAGGGCACACGTCGAAGAAAAGAAATATTATTGTCTCTGATCGCCACTCCTGCTGACAGCACTAGTGAGAAAGTGGATTTATTTCGCAACCACCCCCTCACACCCCTCTAGATTTCCTGTTGTAGTTTGAGGCAATTCTGTTGCTATATAACAGATTCCTTGTGGATCACATTTTTGTATTCCATTGTATTTATTTACCGGAGGAGGAACTACTCCATACGTCAGCACCGAAGACTACTGGTAGTCACGATGTGTCAGGCGTCGGTCTCACCGCCACATCATAGAGGAAGCCTCTTCTGAGAATATTGAGTATCATGACAGAATGTCTGACGTTGCTATCTATGTACCTCAGATAGTTTACTTTCAATGTTGATTAAATATTGAGTATTATGTCAAAATATCTGACATTGCTATCTATGTCCCTCAAGACAGTTTCGTGTATTAGAATGTCTTGCTTTATCTTCTATTTCCACCAGACATAGTGTATTGTGTTAGAGCGTCCGAGTCATTTTCTATGTCCATCAGACATTGTTTCCTTAGTCAAGATGTCTAACAATATTTTCTATGTCCACCAGACATAATTTCTTTAGTCAGATTGTCTGATGATTATTTACCTATGCCCATAAGGCATAGTTTAAATGCGAGGGCGCTATGCTTTACATATGTATAGGACCAGGTGATTGAGTATACCGAGTCCATGAATTAATTTCCTTTTCTAAGTCCTTAAGAGATTATTATATTTTTATGACACCCTAAACGATATTATCTCGTTTAGAATCTCTTTATGGCAACAATCAGATCTAAAATTTTCTTCTTGGACCTAGTTAGATCAGTGACTGGTTGCATTCACGATCACACCCTTGTTTGTGTAGATATTTACGGTGCACAACCTGTAGGAGCACTACTGAATTGAAACAGTGGCCCGCGAGAATAATGCTTTTTTTAGGCTCCTTCAGGCCATTTATCCAAGTGTTCAATGATGGTTTGTACTAACTATTGTATGTCCTAGTAATGGGTATATGTATAATTTATTATTGATTGTTCTGGTAGTACTCATTAGGAAATGACCGGCCATAGTAAAATACTTTGTAGATGCCTGATTGTTAGTCATCTATTACCTGTAAAACGAAAGTTCCTCTTATAGGACATTATTCTTAGGTTTTTCGTAAAACTCCATGAGGTTTAATACAAGCTAGCTAGTTTAAATAAGTCTTCTTAGTGACTCTAAAAATATAGGATTTGATGCTATGTTTCTATTTTCAATTGTTTCACTATTATTCTTGATTATACCTCTCAGATATTAGTCTGATATTAGCCTGGCTAGATTTTTTTTATATTGCCTAAAACTTATATCTCTATTTCTAGTTATTTAACTGAACAAAATGTTCTAACAACTGTCAGTTCCATGTGTACAAAGTAATAATACATATTCTTCCAACCTAATCTTTTCTACCTTGATAACGGAATACAGTTATCATCAATTAATTGAATTTAAATCTTGTCACTCATATGTACTTCTATATATATATTTTACTTTTTAATAAACTTATTTGTTAAACTTCTATATTTCTATGATGCATTTTCCTTCCCTATCCTTTATAAGGTATAACTTATTTAATTATGTAAAATCAATACTTTATTTTTCTATGTGATAGAAGAAGAAACGATGCACTCTAATCTTAACATGACTGTGCATTGTCTCTTGTGTAAGTTCTTCAATTTCAACCACACAATAAAAAGTCCGAAGTTGTTAAGTTTGGTGAACGTGGTGACCAGGCAATGTTCCCCAAATCGTGGTGCCCAGGAAATATTTTGAAAAGCGCATCCATTTATGTTGAAACTTTCTGAGCCCTGAAATGTAAAGTAATGTTTACCTGACTCACCCATGAACAATTCTGGAACTTAAAAAAAAAAAAAAAATGCAGTATATAAGTTGAAGCACTTCAACAAGAGACAATGTACACAGTCATGTCAAGATTAGAGAATTGCATACAACAATATAATGCATATAATAGTGGCCATGTTAAGGATATTAAAAAAAATGCATAATTCAAGGATATGTAAAAACTTGTCTATCTTTTGTTATTTTAAGCTTAATTTGTTGCATTTATTAGTTGAAATAGTAAAGATAATTATAATGTTTTTAAATTTGTCAAAACTTTATGGGACACCCTGTGGTTTTGCAAAGAAATGTCAAAATTGATCACAAAAACTGCCTTAAAATATGAGTGAAGAATTACTTTTAAAACAAGACAAGCCCTGAATAGCTCAGTGGTAGACTACTGGTGCTCTAAGTAAAAGTTCCCAGGGTGGTTTCCCATGTTTAAGTGTCATTTTCCAATTTTTCAATTAAAATCATTATATCATGTTCTGAAAATTGAAAAATGACACCTGGACACGGGAATCGAACCCGTGTCCAGGTGTCATTTTTCAATTTTCAGAACATGATATCTAAATTGTGCTATCCTCACTAAAATGCATAAATGATAGCTTCGGCTATTTGATTCATTAAAATCATTATGTCGAAAGAGTTTCAAAACTTTTAGTTGTGACGGGAAGGAATTCAGAGTTTCTTATCGAGATCTATGAATATTCCTACCTTACTACTCAGCTTTACTATAATTATATCAGCTACAATTGCTATCTATGTAGTAAAACTTAACCAAGAGAAGATAAATAGCAATAAGCATTGAATCAAGAACATAGAGGTAAGCCAGGTTCATATTCAAAAATTTAACCTAGGGCTCTGCTAAAAATATTTTAAAATGTTATTATATATTATTATTATTATTATTATTATTATTAAAGCACAGGAGGAAATGTTTCTTCAGCTCAAATGTGATGTGTCTTGAAAACACAGTAGGATGGTAAACTGACATGCTTGAAGCTTAAGACAAGAGGATGATTTTTCCAAGAAAAAGGTTTCTCATTTCCTCTCCAGATGAATGGTGGTCTATTTACTCCTAATTAGTCACACAAGCTTACATAGAGCTGATAAGTGAAACTGTTCAATGTAGATGGCTACAAAATAAGGACAAAATGGTCGGAATATAAACATAGCACTTTATATACCTCACATAATAAGTCTTTATCCTCCAACCCAAAGAGTAAATACTCTATTTATCTGATTTAAATATTACCTACAAATAATGAAAGTGTCTAAATGATACAAGTGTTGAAGAATTAACTTTCATTTTGGTAAAGAACATAAAAATATAACACTTATTTAATTAAATATATTAAGCATTGTTAACTGCCTCTAGAATGAGGTAGGTATTTGGACCTGTTCAATGAGAACCATCAAAACACTGCAATGTCCCGAGATATCCTGCAAATTAACATAAGCGTTTACCATAAGGATCAGATACTCAGTTCCATAACATACCTTAGAATTTTGACATAATATGCTTTTCCATATATGGTTTGTTCATTTAGGAAAGTGAGCTCTCCAAGTTATTTTATAGTGAATAGTTAGTTACAACTAGGGATAATACAATTTTATTTATCTAGATTTAAAAACAATTACCTAGTGATTTCCATTGTTATTGATCTAATACACATTTTTGTAAAAAAAAAGAGATGAAATCAGAAATCATTTACATTATACTAGAAAATGTGAAACAATTATTTGAGCTGTTATTTTAAATATAATTGATTTTTTGAAATTATCATCATAAACATCATTATAAACTGTTTCTAGCCTGTGACTGGGTTAGTTTAGTAAAATGCCTCCATCTTCCTCTTATCATTCTATCATTCTTCTCCTCTCACTTTCACACTTTTTGTTATCTGCTCCTCCCATCTCTTTCTTGGCCTCCCTTGCAGTCTTTTCCCTATATATTTCATTTTTTTTCTTTTCTATCCTTCTACATCCTCATTAAATTCCCATACCATCTCAGTCTTGTTTCCTCTACTATCTCATGTAAGCCCTAGACCCCCACTATTTCCTTTTCTCATCGTAACAGATAACATTCTTCTCACAAACTTAATTTCCACAGCCTTCACTTTCCGAGTTCTCTCTTACATTCATTGTCCATGTTTCTACTGCATGTGTGACAATGGATGAAAAGTACACCCTGTACAACACTTCCTTACACTTCAAGGACACTTCTCTTCTTCATTGAAGGTCTCTTATACCAGTGGCGTATCCTGGTAATGTGAGATACTTATTCTTTTCTCAACCAGTTAACCAATCCACTGTATTATAATGAGCTAGTGAAAAATGTTGTGTGTATACTTCTTAGTTTTATTTACTGTTTATGAGAGTGGTAACTCGGAACATGGTTTACTGATGTTTAACAATTGATAATTTTCACCAAAACTCAGTGAACAAAACTTCTTTTTACCGATATCATCCAACATGCATTTTGGGTATATGTCAATTATCTTCTAAATATTAACTAGTTTACAGCTTGAAACCCACCGTCACTGTAATACTGTGCCCTCCCGGCAACTAACAAACACAAATAACACTGCACATGGGATATCTCAGCTACACTCTCGCTTTACAGCTGATGAGAGCTGTGAGCAAGCTGCACACATTCTGACATCTATAATTACAGCCTGTCCCTCACCCTTCCAACAACATGCGTCACCAAACTTGTCAGTAGATATGTCTTCGAATAAACAAGCACACACACCGCACTAAAGTACACAGAAGTAACGGCGAGACCAGCGGCCACATGCATTCGAAATTGACAGTTACAACCAATCGCCTACCCATCTAGGCAGGAACCGAATTACATATTCTGTTGTGTGTGAGCCGCAAGCAGAACATAAGATAAATATTTTACAGAATAATAGTTTTATTTTTACTTTCCTTTTGGGCATAGGTGTGTGGCACATGCCTAGCACACACAGAAATTACACCAATGTCTTACACATACATAGAACAACTCTTCCTGTTGTCCTCTTCTCATTATATACTCTCTATTTCCACCTTTCGCCTTAATCACGCTTCCAAGATATTTTACACTCTGTATTTTGTCAGCTTTACTCAATACATCTTTATAAATTTACTAGGTCTTATCCTCTTTCTTGTCATTACAATCACATCACACTTTGCCATGCTAAATTTAATTCTACACACTTTCACTTCCTCATTCCAGTCTTGTAGTTCTAGTACTTCCCCTTCCTTCTCCCCCCATACCATAAAGCCATCAGCAAACATCATGGTTTTCATTCCTTCCTCCTTGAGTTTTCATGCTACTGTATTCATGAGCATTTTCATTACCTTTACAAATAGTAAAGGTGAGAGGGTTGTACTATGCTTTGGAACCACTCTAGCCTGTTATCCTCATACATGCTTGCTACGCTCATTACAACTCATATTTACACTTCGGCCTCTTTCATCACTTTCCAAACTAGTATACACTTTCTCTATCTTCATAAATACCATTACCAAGTCTTTTCAAATTCAATCCTTCTTTCCATCAGCTGTCGTTTGGCAAACTTCCAAGTCTTTGTAGACCTTTGTTCCCTAAATACATGCTGTTCCTCTTTCCTCCTTTGTTTCATTTTATTTATTATTCTCTTTTCCAGTATCTTCTCAAATATTTTGTACAGTGGCATATCAGCTTTATCCCTCTATAGTTTGTCCACCTTTTCCTGTCTCCTTTCTTGAAAATAGGCATTTTATAACTCCCTTCTTTCAGTCTTCTGGTAACTTGTTCTCCTTCCAAATCATCCTCAGCACACTGTATAACCATTATACACCTACTGAACCTGCATCTTTTATCATTTCCAGTCAGTTCGTTCCTTCCTACCCAGTGCTTTTACTTGTTTCACTCTTCACCTCTTTAATGTGAGACCTCTTTTCTCCTTTTTTTCTATTCCAGGTTGAACATCTCAAAATATCTCATACATTGTTCCTTTTCTACCTCTCCCGTCTTTAACATTCTTCCTTCTTCATCCATCATTATAACTGGAGCATACCATTTTATATGTAAATAAATATAACAGAGAATATTATTAGTTTAAATTATTTATATTTGAGTAGCCCTTCAATTAATCATGTTGTAACATAAAATGTAGATATTGAGCACACAGATGTGTGTATAGTTACATTATGCATTACCAACAATTCTAGAGAGGCGTTAGAAAGAGGTATTAAAATTGACTAATTTTATTTAAGAATGAGTTTAAGCCACCAAAACAGTTAATTTTGGTAACCATATAGCTACAGTGGATGCTTGGTTTTTTTTGCCATGGCAGGCAAAGCTTGGTGGGACTGTGCTGGTTAACTGTTCCCAACAACACAATGGTGAATACCCATTTAACAAAAAAAAAAGTTTGTGGGCAGTGAATCATGTAAATCACATCTTTGGACAGCTTGTAATGAAGATAGAATAAATTTATGATAATATCCATTTAACAAATAAAATATCTTGGACTGTGTGGTAAGGTATAGGGCGGCAAGAATGCCCACTTAGTATTTTTGTGCCTGTAGGACTTTTCATAATCAAACAATTAAAAAAATAACCATGAATGATGAAAAAACTCTTATTAAAGAACCAGAATATATGGTCAGGACAAGGGAGACTTTATGTATATTATTATTATAATTATATCTATATAACGTTAATGGGAAATGTATATTCTTAGACAGCCTATGCAGTTAAGAGTATGCAAAACAGCTTATACAAATAAGAACATAATGATTAAATAAGATTATAAATATTAATTAAATTACAAGATCTGGCGTCCTTGTAGGAAGAACACTGTTCACTCCACCATTATGAGCAGTTATTGCTTTTCATCCAGTAATCAATATCATCACATGTCTCACCACAGCCGGGGCAGGAAATATCTTAAACTTTAATAATGTTAGTAGTTGAGGTTGAATTGCTCTATCTAATTCAAGTTTTCTTTTGGCCATAATTTTTGTCTCCACATTTTTCTTCTGTTTCTACTAAGGTCTCACCTTCGCCCTTCTTTTTTCATATGCAGTTTTTCCTCTTTTTTCCAAAAGTGCATTTTTGTATGGTGACCCCGAAAGTATTTCAGACTTCTGCCTGATCTCTCTCTATCTTGTTTTCGTTCTGGTATTTTGGCAGAGGGTGAAAATCAGTAATATGAACCCTTTCTTTAGGAGAGCTATGTTGTTATACACTGTATTCTCTTCTAATTCTATCTCGTCTTAATTGTCTGATTTATCAGTGGCAACGTTCTGATGCTCAGCTATCTCAATGAAGTATTTAACCAAAACTATCATAGATGGCAGTCCCTGTATCACTTGAAGACTGCTCCTAAAATCTAAATGAGTGTTTACTAGACAAACATCGAATTGCAATGTTATAACCATAATTCATTTCAATCATAATATCAAAAACGCTAGGCCTTATATTAAAGTCCCAAAATTACAGTCAAAGTATCAAAAGATAGTTTTTACTTGTAAATCCCAGTGAAATACACAGAGATAGAGACTAAAGTGTTTAGAGAACTTAGTAATCGACTTGTTATACCACTGTACTGCCAAACTAACATCAGTATTATCAGCTATTGAAATAAATGACTGTGTACTCTTGCCCTCCTATACTTAATGGCTATAATATTATGAAATGTAGATAATGTTTTGTGGTGGTTATGAATATCTGTTACAACTATTCACAAGTATGGTTGTTTAAAATTAAACAAAATTTGAAAACAACAATAATATGGTTATTTTACAATATTGCTGAAAAAAGAATTTCCAAAGCTATTACTACCATACAGTACATTGCTCGCTAGTGTTACTTATACAATTAGATATTATTATTATTATTATTATTATTATTATTAGCACCGCGTATTACTACCCGTTCGGGCTATATGCACTTACGCTAATGTGTAATGGTAGGGTGATTGTGGATGAGATGGAGAACCTACAGTTTAACTGTGGAATCCGAACCACGGTGGAGGCCTGGCATTCCCCACATTCACAAGATGTCTTGTCAGAGGTGAAGGAAGGGTTTGGAAATCAGTAAATCTGTGCCGGGACCGAGGATTGAACCCCGGCCGCCAGCACAGAAGTCTGACACCTTACCCCTAGACCACCTACACAATTAGAGTTAATTGAATTATCACCTAAACCTAAATAGACTTTTAAAAATTCTACATTTTGATTGTAAAGAAATTCTAGTTAAATTCCTTTTCCCAGAGAATATGTTAAAATTCAACAAACATAATTTAATGCTTATCTGAAGTTTCAACACAACATAGGAAATTCATAAACCAACATTCTCATTTTGTTAACATTTACAAATGACAATGAACTCTTAAAATATATACCTTTTTTTCAAATGGTTGTAATATATATTAGATTCAGTAATTCATCTAAGAGATTAATCCTTTGATGAGTTTAGTTTTGTAATCTTGGAATAGCTTAAGCTGAAATAATAAAGTTGGTTAAAATTTATTACTTATAATTATATCGCTAATGAAATTTAAAAATGCGATGCTACATTATCTTTAAGTCAGACATTTCACCATACTCTTTGTTTACATCAGTTAAGAAGAGAGAGACTTTAAATGAAGCTTTATAAACAGGGTGGTTCAAAAGTCCCACATCAATGGTAAATTACAATATATTTTCAATGTGATTTCTAGGGCTAGAATGTTGATGGAATGTCATCTTTTTACTGAGCGGTCTGGTGTAATCTCCAATATATATCAACTCTGTTCAAGACATCCCATTTACATCTTTTTTATTTTGTATTTTTTGCTGTTTTTTAATTTTAAGGGCATTTTCTTTGATTTTGGAAAAATATTCGGTCATTTTTTGAAGAATGTTGTCATTTTGTGTCCCCAAGCCTTAAGTAGTAGTTTATAAAAAACACAGATTTCAAAATACTGAAATAAAACATTTAAACATCATATTATTTTGCTAATAACTGGCTGAAGGTTAGTTGGCTATACAAAGAAAGGCCTACACTTGCTTTTGCTGGAAGCAAGCTATTTGCGGAATGGAATGTCTGGAATGATACCTTGAGTCACAAGCACTTCTCTGGTGCATACAGCTGTTAGGGCGGAAGGGGAAGGGAAATCTGTGGTTTCTCCATGAACAGTTCACACCGTGCAGTTATTGTGGTTGTTCTGTGGCGTGCAGTACAATGTAGCGTTTCAGCACCACTTTGAAAATGCCTAAAATTAAACCTAGTGTGTCAGTTCATTTAAGACAAATAGTAACCAAGTTTGGTGATAGTAGGTTTTCTACTGATGGAAGCATACTATATTGTAAGTTGTGTGTAAACAAAATATCAGCTGAAAGAGGGTTTACTGTGACACACCCTATTGGTCATGAGAAGCATGTGTGTGCTCTTGAGCATGCACCAAATAAAGTAGCAGTTCAACACTTGCTACCTTAAGTTGCTTCAACATCCACCTAGTCCTCACCGTTTGGTAAAGAATTATGTGACGTGTTAGTGTCAGCAGACATTCCACTATATACTCTCTCTAATCCAAAATTACGTGCACTTTTGGAAAAAATACCAGACGAGTCAACTTTGCATAAGAATTATTTACTACAGTGCTACAAAGAAACTTTAAATAAAATCAAGTGCGGTACTCGCGGGAAAAAGCTATGGGTTTCTTTTGATGAGACCACTGATGCTGTGGGGTGCTATGTAGCCACTGTTGTGATTGGAACATTATTATCGGATAGATCAAGTGAAATATTTTTATTGACCACTGAAGTATTAGAAAAGGCCTATTACTCGACAATAGCCAAAATGTTTCTTTGGCTTGAGGGTATAAAACATGACAAAGTGCTTTTATTTCTAAGTGCTGCAGCACCATATATGGTACGAGCAGCTAATTCTTTGAAGGCACTTTACTCTAAAATGGTACATGTCATGTGCCTAGCGCATGGTCTACATAGAGTTTGTGAAGAAGTGCGAGCAAATTATCCCAACATAGACAGGCTTGTGACAAACATTAAAAAGGTTTTCTTGAAAGCACCCTCACGAGATGCACATTTCAAAGCAGACGCACCGGAGATCGTGTTACCACCACAACCTAGCATCACCTGCTGGGGCACATGGTTATATACATGCTTGTATTATTGTGAACATTTCCAGGTAGTGAAACAAATAGTACAGTGTGTTGACTGTGAAGAAACTGCTTCAATACAAATTGCTCAAGACAAGTTCTCTGAGCCAAACATGGAGGGCAGTTTAGCATTTATTAAATCAAACTTTGCATTATTGTCGACAACTATCACATCACTGGAAAAAAGGGGTAAGGCAATGGTAGATCCTATTTCACTAGTCAAACAGGTAGAGATTGGAGTTAGCAACACTCGTGGAAAAATTGCTACAGCTATTACATGTGAACTGAAAATAGTGCTGAACAAGAACACCGGGTATAACACTTTGTGTCCAATCTCAGATATCCTCTGTGGTAATAAATATTCCATGGATGGGATTGAGGAGGATTTAACAGCCAACAATCTTCCCCACTTAAAGTACGCTCTGATCACATCAGTTGATGTAGAACATAGCTTTTCGAGGTATAAAAACTTGCTGGTCGATAACCGTAGATCCTTCACTTTCGGCAACCTGAGAATGACATTTGTAGTTCAGTGCAACTCAGACTAAGGTGAATTAAAATAACTCATTAGTTTGTACCTATTCCCTGAAGATTTTTTCTAAACATACACTATAAGATCATTTTTTTCATGTTATGATGCATTTTCTTAAGTTTTAGGTCATTTAATAAGGTATTTTTTTAACATTTTAAAGTGCATATTTAATTTTTTTCATGTCATCAACATCCAAGCCCTAGTGATCTCCACCAATGTCAAAACATAACTATAGGCGTGTATCCATCCATGTTACGCGGAATGCGGGACACAACGTCCGGCGTAGCACTCTGTAGAAATTCACTCACGCAGATGGTTCCTGTCCCAGATCTTCGCCAAGTACACTTTGGACTTCAGGTGGCCCTAGAAGGCAAAATCTAATGGATTTAAGTCAGGTGATCAAGAAGCCCATTCCACTGATCTCCTGTGTCCAATCTGGTGCAGGAAATTGTCATCCAGTCAATAACGCATCTTAATGGCATAACCGGGGCGGGGCACATCCTGCATGAAGAACTGTGGCTGGGAACCAATGATGTTGGCCATTAACATATCACCCAACATTGCAATGTTATGATTCGCTGTTGACATTTCCGTAAAAGAAGTACGGGCCTAGGAATCAGCTTTTTCATAGACAACCCCAAACCATGATGCGCTCGGCACCTTGTTGCTCTATGTCCATAAACCAGTTAGTATTCTGTTAGGATCAGTAGCACATGTCTTGTCGGTTTACCTCACCGCAAACGTAAAAGTTTGTTTTGTCCATGAGAACTATACTGTGGACAAGAGTTCTGCGTCTTTCTCCAGCGGTCACAGAAACCACTGGCAAGTATCGTCCTACATCATGTGATGCAACACTTGCATCTTGTACAGGTGAAATGTTACATATCAAATTCCCATTGATGTGAGAATTTTGGGCCATCATGGACTATCATCTGTTGAAAGTAGGGAAATTAAATAATTTAATTAATTTCGCTTCTCTAAAACTAGCTTAATTTTTTAGTGGATGTTTAAAATAAAAAATAAAAATGGGTCTTTTGAATTGATTTAAAGAGTGGGATTGATTGTATTATTCTTTTAGGTAGGTGACTAGTAGTATGGGTATTCATACAAACACATATGACTACAAATGCAGATACATGATACTTCTGATGTTTTATAAAAATCAGTCATTTGAGAAGAATTGTAACAAACATCCATAAACAAGAAAATCCTAGCAGCAATTGAGAAAGCATCACACAAGGAATTTCAAAGTATAAAATTATCTAGCAATGGTATATAAATATTCTCAAACTTGTTGAAGTTTCCTCTGTCCTATCACACAATTTTTTTTAAATAATATCTTGAACATTCCATAAAGTTTGTATATCTATGGTACCGTTTGTTCAAAAATGAGAACGATGTATTCTAGGTGGAATTCAGTTAAAGGCTTATTAAAGGCAGAGTTAAGTTATTTTCTAGCTATTAAACCCAATTAGTGGGTGGAACTCTTCAGCTGTCGCCAATTAAACATAGGAAGAGTAGTTTTAATCAAGGTTAAAAGCATACAAAATGGATTAAAAGATTATAATTATTTTATTTATATAATGTTAAAAAGTGATACCTTAATTTTGGTAGAAAGAACCATTTAGGATTATTTTTTTATGGTCTACATGGCTAACATTTTAATATACTACTAATAGCCTATTATTTTATATTACATTTGGGGGAAAGTACAGGAAAGGTGGCTAAAAACATATAAAAGGAATAAACACAATATAGCTTTTATAATGAAAACAAGAAAACAGTTCACACTTTACATTGCTGCCATTGGACAAAGAGGTAATGGCTGCCTCTTGAAGAAAATTGATTGTTATCGCCCAATCCCCTGACCTAGGTTTCATTCTATCGGAACTCATCAGGAGGGAGTGTGAAAAGCGCAATGCAAATTTGTAAAAGAGAGAAAAAATATATAAAGGCACTGCGAGTACTCATAGCTTGTCGCTTAAGCTTGAGATTGAAAGTAAAGTAGGCTCATCATTTTCGAGCTTCTACTTGATATACTTAATAATCAATTTTTAAAACATAGCATAAGCATAGTCTCTTTAATTGAGTTAATATCAGCATTTACACTTATAAATCATTTGGTTACTTTACAAACTGTTAAATATTAATTTCAATTTTTACATTAATAACGTAATAAGAGCTTTAAAATTATTTTCGACGAGTACATTTATTCAATAATGTTGTCCATTTTGAATTATACTCGATTTAAGTTGTTCACTTGTATTGCCATGACAAAGCAATGAAAATAAAAATAGTTAAGAAGATTACTAAATAAATGAATGATTCTTTTTACTATTTTCACCTGGTTCCTTCCTAAAATAATGATTAATGTTAAATTAAAAATGTAACATCAAAAATATCTTGTATTAAACATTTTCAAACCCAAGATATTTAAAACTCGTATTGATAAATACTTTTAGTTATAAAACTAGCTCTAGTTTAGTTACTATTTAGTTATAGAATTATGTTGGTTAACCTGTTCAAAATCAAAGTTAATTTTATTTATTGAAATACATATTTTACCAAACTTACCACATTTATATTATAAAAAGCACTTACTATTTTCATATTGTTTACTAGAAATATTATTTTTAATTTTAAGGTAAGAGCATCAACTTTTATAAACATTAAAAATTAAATTGAAGTAAATTTCTCAATAAAATAATGTCTAACGAGAGCTCGTACAATTTGCATGTGCAACTGTGCATAGAGGAATGTAAATGGAACATAAGACGTAATAATACACGATCACATTAGGAAATAATAAACAAATTATGAAAGACTTCACATTTCTAATTGTTTATGATTCTTGTGTTTTTTTATACAGTAAATTAAGTTACTGAAGCATTTTGGGGGAAATATTACCTTATTAAAACATCAATTGTATTAATTTTTAATCAAGACAGCGTAGAAACACTATAATAATGTAAAGTGATAGTTGAGGAAACCAGCCTGAAAGGATAGTTAGGTTAGACCTAGATATAAACAAACACACTTCTTTATTTCTTCTTACATTTACACTTCCCACTTTTTCAAACTTCCACAGTTGCACATTGTTTTGAATTTTTGGAAATATTTATTTTTCATATGAAAAGACATCAATGAAAAAGTAATATTCCCAAAAATTCAAACTAACGTGCAACTGTGGAAGTTTTAAAGAAGTGGAAAGTGTGAAAGTTTAAGAAGACATGAAGAGAGAAGTGTGTTTGTTATTATCTAGGCCTAACCTAACTATCCTTTCAGGTTGGCTTCTTTCACTATCACTTACTTTTACTTCATTGTACAGTGTTTCTACACTGTCTTGTTATACATTTCCAAGCCATAATGCAATTATTCATTTTTTTAGCTTTGTTTTATAATCGCTAGTGTAATTTTAGTGTCCTTAAATTACTATTATTAGCATTGTTTTACTACCCGTTCGCGTTATACACACTTATGCCTATGTGTATTGGTAGGGTGATTGTGAGATGAAATGGATGACCTACAGTTTAACATGGAATCCGAACCACGGTGGAGGCCTGGCATTAAATGTACTTAAAGACATAAGTGTTGAAACCATTTTAATCATTCATTCTTTATTAGATTTTTATTTATGTGATCTTGTTTTTTAACTTTTTTTCAAAAGTATTTACTGTTTATAGAAACGAGTGTCATTGATATTTTAAGAACATGTGATTTATTACAATTTTTAACATTTTAAAATTATGAATAGGCCTATACTCAAACTCGACTTGAACTTGGGAGCTTTTAGAAATACTTGACTCGAATGGAAAAAACCCAAGCTCGCAAACCCTTAAAGAATATGTATATTCATATCCACTGTCCATTACCTATGTTTGTACTTTATGTTATTCCTTTTTCATATTCCTAA
Organism: Timema shepardi; assembly: GCA_902151425.1. Taxonomy (NCBI): domain Eukaryota; kingdom Metazoa; phylum Arthropoda; class Insecta; order Phasmatodea; family Timematidae; genus Timema; species Timema shepardi. Next base: position 108,107 of record CABFVX010001832.1, on the reverse strand, counting down.
GTGTCTTATAATGCATTACAAATTTCCTTTTTCTCCCTATTATTATTTTGGCTCCCTCTTTCAGGAAGTTGCATTTCACGTTTCACTCTCCATCCTGATGAGTTCCGATACAATGAAACCTAGCACAGGGGATCGGGCAATAACAATCAAGTTTCTTTAAGAAGTAGCTATTATCTTGTTTTACAATAGCAATAATGTAAAGTGTGAACTGTGTTCTTCTATTAATTATAAAAGACATTTCGTGTTCATTCCTTTGATATGTTTCTATCTACCTTTTCCATACCTTCTTCAAAATATAATACAATTATATCATGAAGCGAAAATAAGTTTTGCTTATAGAGTTATAATATTTTATCGGTATTGATAGTATCTATCAAATGTGACAATTGTAGATCATAATACTTGACAAATAAAAAGCTAGAAAAATAATTTTAGTAACATTTGTAGCTGTCATATGGTGTTTTTCCTACCAGAATCTTACTATAATTCAGTGACACGCTAGGCAGAAGTATCATGTATGAATTGTATATTTAGGTATCATTTTCAACATATTAATAATATTTAAATGAATATTTGTGAGAGGCAGTCATTTGCACCAAGTTTTAATTTCACTGAAATATACATACTTTTCTCAGACACCTACAACTGTTGTGAACAATGGTACATAATACTGGCCTATTGCAAATGAACTGGACTTGTCCGCTTTCAATGCTTAAACCAATGGTTGTCACTTCATTTGAGTGATCTACACTAGTGGGATTTGCTTGTTCAGCTGTAAACAATGATTAAAAAAATTACATAATTATAACACACGTTCTCAAACCTCAACAGTGACACAAATACATATTTACAAAGTGTTCTGTGCAATCTAAATAATTGATTTAACTATAAAATATATATGTGAAGACTACCTTGGCAGGCACTTCAAATTATATTTGATTGAGATGCAATACATACACATGTAAACCAAATAAAAATAACAGATTTCAGTATATAACAGTTTGAAATAACTACTTAATAGTTTTATAAATATTTGATAACATATGTAAGAAATAAAGCCTTATACACTATGTTTTTACTATATTTTGGAAAAGATGTAATTTAACAAATTAAATTGGGATACTTAAATTTGGTTGATGCTGGACACTAAAATGGGTATTTTAAATAATTTTTTAATCAAAAGAATTATCAGCTTATTAAGTTGAATAAAAAAGGTTATACAAACCTAAGGACAGGGCTAAAAAAAGTTATTTTTTTCCTTTGTTTTCATTTCTAGTAACACATTATGCCTATAAAATAGTTCATGAGCAGATACTAAAAGTAAGTTATGACTACTACAAGCCATTTTGACCAAAAATAATTCCTATAATGGTACAATTAGAGAGATAAGTACTCTTAGTTCCATGCCCCTTACATGGAGGAGAACAAACTGGCAATTAAAATGCACTTGTAACATTGAGTAGGTTATATTTGAATTGGGTTCCAAATACTAACACTAAGTACAATTAAAAATATATTTTGTGTTAAAAACTCGTGGGTATTGAGCTCAGAGATTTGCAGGAAGTTTGTTTAGTAACATAGCTGGCCGATTTTGTATTGTGTTTCTGTCCCTACATAACTATGAAGTAGGATCAAGTGTAGAATAAGATATTAAGGCTGGTTGTACATGCACCAATAAAATCAGTGTCGGTGTTGATATCGGAGGTACTAAAATTCCATATATCTTATAGTCAGGTAGTCCACGATCCTGACACGACATTATTGTGACAACTACTGATGTCAGAGTGATTCCAACGGTCCCCTTCGATAAATACATCAATATTAGTGCATAGAGCAAGTGCACACTTGTTTCTATCAGTGACTTGATGTAGTTTTAGTTGTTGGATAAAATGCCTAGCAAGTTCAAGTATAATATACTACTCTTATAGAATTAGTGGAAGACAGAGCATATTTGAGAGATAAAAACTATATAATGTACCCAAAATTCTCTTTCCCTCAAATTTTAACATAGTCTACCCTGGAGATAAAGCAAACACAATAAAAGAAACCTCATATTCAGTGCATGAGCCATGTTTATTGCTCGGAATACCTCCTGAAAATGAATGCCTCTCAAACACTCACAGCGATCTTATCGGTGTAGAAACCCACTCTGGTATCGCTACCAACAGCGATATCAGCACTGACACCGATTTTATCGGTTTGTGTACAACTACTGGTATTAAAGTGGTTGGCTGCAGTTCAATCTAAATTAAGACTGTTTCTTAAGTATTTAAATCTTTGTGGCAAGGAACCTTGTGTTTAGTAGTGAAATGAAAGTAAGTCTGCTCAGATGCCCTAAAATATTAAGAAAATAAATCAGTTGTGCCTTCATTATGTCCTCCCAACAATAATAATATATTCATCTACAGTAACAACAATTTTCAAATTATCGAAACTATATAATTTAAATGGTAACAGAATTTTATAAATAAATTAGCCCTAATAAATCATAGGGATGTGCATTTACTAAAAAAATATGAGTAGTTTTGTCATTGCTAGTGAACAAGAAAATGGTTCGTTACAATGTTAAAGATTTACAAGTGAGAGGAGACAGATGTTGGTGAGATTAAGTGTTTTATTGAAAATACAACTTTATAAAATGTTGTACAGAAACTAAACACTATACTGTTTTTTTTATCAAGTAGAAATAATAACTCATCAATGACCTCCTTGCAAAGAGAAACCAATTTTGTTAAAATAGCTAAGTTGGTTTTCAAACACATATACTCGTAAAATAAAATTACTGAATATTGGGAAAAACACTTTTAATTTTAAAGGATAACATGTTTTATATCATCATCCTCATAATCATTCTCAAATGTTTCCAGTCTGTGACTTGGTAAGTTTAGTAACATGCCTCCATCTTCTTCTATACTTCCCTCATTAATCACTTTCATTCTTCTACTCTCACTTGCATACTTTATCTACTTTTCCAATCTCTTTCTTGGTCTCCCTTGCAATCTTTTTCCTACATACTTCATCCCCATCATTCACTTTGGTATTCTTTCCTTTTACATCCTCATTACATGACCATATCATTTCAGTCTTGCTTCCTCTACTATCTTATGTACTCACTGTTCTCCAACTCTTTCCCGGATAACTTCATTCCTAAACCTGTTTATCCTCGTAACCACTAATATGTTCCCCACAAACTTCATTTCCATGGCTTCCACTTATATAACCTCACTTACATTCCATGTCCATGTTTATGATGCATATGTGACCATGTGTACAGAGTACATTCTATACAGCACTTCCTTCTCTCCAAGGGTGCTTCTCTTCTTTAGAGCAGGTTTCTCACACATCTATATAAGATCCTCTTTATTCCTGTCCTTAGCCTCTATCACACTTCCAAGATATTTTACATTCTTTACCTTTCCAAGCTCTACTCCATCCAACTTTATAACTTAACTTTGTCCTTGTCATTAGCATAATTTCACCTGTCACCATGATAAAATTTCATTCTACACTTACATATTAAAATAGTTACTGATTTAACTTCTCTATTTGGTAGGATGATGATTTCAATTTTTGAGGTAGAAGACAGCTCCACTCGAAATGGTCAAGTAATTGACAGTAATTTATTGCCGACTCTTCCCACTCACCAATTTTCATGAATGCTCTTTTTAAATGTACTTTATTTAAGTCATCTTAAATTGAAATCTAATTTTTTCTGTTATTATTTATTACAGGTTTATTAAAAGATTTATCATATCATGTACTAGGGCTAAAATTATTTTTAATTCGAGTTATATTGTTTCAAAACCGGTTATTTGAATTTTCAAAACACATTTTTTAATTGTAAAAATACTAATTCTATTATCATTTCAAATATATTGTATTTTATTATAAAATATCTGAATCCCACCTTTATTTCAAAATACCCTTTAAAATTTAAATAAACACTTGATTTTTAGTAACATAGTTAAATTTTAAAACTATGTATTTATTGAACTCAAGCTTGACTCAATACCTAGAATCTTACTCAGATGCTCACAGGAGTTTGTCTAGTGAAAATGTATACACACCAAGGTGTGTACAAACTTACACCATTAATCTTTATTTTAAACCCTAACTAGTGTTTGGTTTACAAGATATGTGACACTGTCGAATAGTGAAACATGAGATACACAATTTTGTTACTTGCAAGGTTGCGTCTTTGATGCCAGCATATTGCAGCATATACAAGATAGCATGAAGTGTGGCACACTGCCACTTGTCTCAAAATGCACAGTGACTGTTTAGATCATCAATTATAAGCATTCTATCAAAAGGAGTAAAATAATAAGTAGTTTCACTGTAAATATTGAGACTTTAATAATCTTGCCCTAAAGCAATGGTGTATTTCTACTTAAATTGATGGTGTCACCTATTTTGAGAACTAACAATCAACTAATAATAATTGTTCTACATTTTTGACCTGTTTTACTACAATGTATTGTTTTCTGGATAGAAATGATGGAAATTTGTATACATTTTGTTTGTATAAAAAGTCTTAAACATCCAATTTTTAAAAAAATCTCAAATCCAAATTTAAATCCTAAAATCTCTAAAAAATGAAAAACACAAGGGTATAATAATATTTAGCACTGCGTCTTACTACCCATTTGGGTTATACGCTTTAAGCAGTAATTACTCTAATGGATTAGGAACTGGGAAGGTTGAATTAGAGGAAGTGAACCCGCATTTGCGTGGAAAACGATTTACGAAAAACCACCCCCAGTTCACCCGACAGAGATTCGAACCTCGATCTCCCCGTTCTCAGTAGTCGAGCTCAACACAACAAGCGCGTTAGCCAAATACGCCATCGAGGCAGGTCATAAGGATATAAAATTGAAAATTAAGTAACAGATTATGGTACTTGATTTTTTATTAATTTCTTAGTAAAAGTTCGGCAATAATGAATATTGATATCTATCAATAAATAAAAAATAACACTTTTTGAGTGATTATTTTAATTTTATTTCTATCTTATTTTTATTATTTTTTTATTTGATTTTTTTTGCTAAAGGAACTAAAATATCTATTTTTTACAACTATATAAGACCATAATTAATCATGATAATCATATAAAATTGCAAATTCAATTCATAGGCTTTAAATTTGGATTAGATGATTCTTTTAAAGTCTTGTAAACTTCTAATTTTTTTTGACAATATATGATTGGGGAGATTTGAGTAATCGCTTATCTAAGCATTATACCTCTTGTGTACAGTAAGAATGTGGTAAAAAAGTTTAGAAAATGCAAACGCCTTTGTAGTTAACCGTCATTTCATTCTAATTTATCGTCAATATTATTTTATAAATATTTAGGCTATCAAAAGCCATAGTAGCTGATCACCTGAATATTATATGAAAACAATCTAAGAGAGCAATGGAGGGAGTATTTTGAGCAATTGTATGGCGAGAACGTAAAGATAGTAGCAGAACATAGGGAAAATGTTATGATGAGTGAAATAATTAATGAGGCCGAGGTGCTAAAAGCTATGAAAATGTTAAGAATGGCAAAACTGCGGGACTAGATGAGCCCACAAATAAAATGAGGGGAACATGGTACTTCTTGCCAGATTGTGTGAGTTGTTCAATGTGTGTGCTGGGATTTAGAATGTGCCCAATGACGGGAAGAATTCTGTAATAATTGTTCCTTTGTACAAAGGCAAGGCAGTAAGAGCTAATGTAAGCGTTCCAGGGCAATTAGTTTGTTGAGTTTTCCAGGCAAAGTTTTTGGGAGAGTTTTAATTGAGAGGGTGTGTGAAAGAACTGCGGGCAAGAGGAGGACGAGTGTGGATCGAGTGACGAAGCAACTATATGAAGGTAAAGAGTGTGGATCAAAAGGAAGGGGTAGGCCATGTAAGATGTGGCTAAATGTTGTAGACAAATGATTGAAAAAGAGAAACCTCAAGAGTTTGAAGAATAAAAGAGCATGTATGACTCGGTGTAAGGCTTTTGTTGAAGTGAAGGGAGTATGCCAAGATGGGGAAGTGTGGAGAAAGTAAGGATAGATTAAGTATGGTTTTTTTAAAGCGATATTTAGTTTAGTTTCTTGCCTACGCCATAGGGGAACAGCATGATTAATTAGGCCTATGTATGTACGTTGTAACTGTCTGATACTCTCCTACCTACAACATTCTTACTACACATACACCCATACTAATTTATGTAGAGTTAAAATACACAAGAGAATAAAATAACTTAGAAACTAAATAAAGGACTTGTCATTAAGAAATATGTTTACGCTAAAATGGAACTATGTTTAAAAAAAACCTAGGATTTGATTGTTGGATTCTTACTGGAATCAAATTCTCATTACTATTTATGTTAATTTAAAATATAAATTTGTGTTTGATTAGTCTCTTTCAGTAATTATGAAAAATAAGAATATTTGAATGTGAGCAAGAATTGTACCATTTTATTTTCAACCAGCTTGACCTAAATCTAAAATAAACAAGAATATTACTAATCAGTTCGTTCTTTTGTTTGATTAATTTGTGTTGGTTAATTGTCAATAATCACAAATTAGATAATATAAAACAACAGTTTCAGCTCCTTCCATGTCTGTGCCTGTGAACAAAACAAGAATATTTTTCATTTATAGCCAGGAGTCATGATATTTCAAATCTGTCTAACTTTTCTTAAACTTCAAAGGATTTAAAAATTCAAATATTAAAATAGCTCATAAAATAAAGTAGACCTATGATAAAAGAGGTTACAATTGTAGTAACAATGCGGAAGAGTATTTATAAAATTTGCTCAAATTAAATATTAAAAAATAAGAAAACAATTATAATATACATTTGAAGATAAACTTAAACTTACAGGTCTTAATACCTATTCAAGCTATTTGCATATTTACACTAGTGAGGTAGGGATGAGGAAGGTAGACATTATAGGAAATGTACCTGCATATGTGTAGAGTGAGTGGAAAATCATCTAGGAAAAAACTACCTCAGTGTACCTGACTGGGCTTGGAGCCCTGATCTTGTTCTTGGCATTCCAGTCTAATGCAAGTGTGATCAATGCTTTAGACCATATGAATATAGGCCCAATGGCTAAATGATTTTACAAGCATGGACATTAATACAAATATGTAAAGATGAAAAAATGTAGGTCACACACACATCTAAAAACAAATAATTTTTTTATATCCCATCATTATTGCCTTAATTTGTGAGAAAACATGTGTGTGACTTTTCTACTATAGAAGCAAGAAGAAAGTAAGATGTCACCTTTGTGCAGTGGATTCTTCTCACATATTATATATGCTCTTTCTTCAATTTTCACCTAAAGTTTATTTTCCTTATTTAAAAAAAATCAATTTCCATTATTATACACATATATATATATATATATATATATTTAATAAACTTTGTTTTATATATATAACCCGACCATAAGCTGGGAACAGTAATATAAAAAACAAAACGTCTCACAATAAAGTACTATGTTTAAGAATCAATATTTAGAGCTAATAATAGTTTCCAAGTCTATCATAAGATCGGTTAGGAAAGAATATCCTTGCATTCAAAAACAAATTTATAAAGATTTTTTATACTGAGGATCTGTCAATCTAATGGAATTTCAAGCCACATTCAAACTCAGACTGTCTAAAGGCAATGTACATGGTTAAAATACTGTCAGCTTTATGCCGTGATCATGATCAACTTAAAGTTAACTTAACATTACTTAAAGTAGAGGATCTCATGTTTTTAAATGGAAGCGATCATGATGCAGTTAACTTAACGTTGACTTGCAGTTCATTTAACTTAATAGATGTCCTGGGAGGTCTTTTATGTCAAGTGAACGTTACTTGAAGGGTATCGCGTGATCTAGTCAGCCAATTATTATGCAAATAGCCTCTACGGGGATATTTATTAATTCATTTGTTGGTTTTAGGACCAAGGTCTACTCTTTAGTTCTAGTGATCAGACATTTAATTAAAATAAATGCTAGTATCATATCATTACAGAACACTATAGAAACGACTTAATTCAAATATTGTAAAGAAGTTAAAACCACAAAGCTTTTATTATATAAAATGGTATAATATATTTCTTTCAAAAAAAAAATCTTTGTTATTAAAATATAAATCAACTAACATATTCATTATTGTAAAAGCATTAAAATCTGCTCAAAAAAGTTTAATGATAAATATCTATAATATCGGTAGAAAACAGTAAACATTCACAAATCATAAACACCAATACAAATAGTACAAACCACAGAGCAAAAAACACACTCTAGAATGAAGATGTTTGGTTCGAGTTGTTACATTAAGTTATATGAATCATAATCACACATCTGTTTTCTTAAGATGAGTTAACTTTAAGTGAACGTTACGTTGATTGTGATACCGGCATAAGTGAATGAAGGTATCATAAAACTCACATGAAGTATATTTGTCAATTTTTTAATTTAGTTATTTATTCAACCAGTGATATTCAACCTGGGGTATAACAAGGCATCTTAGGTGATACATTACATTTAATAAAATATTAGGGATAGGATCTTTGAATCTTCAAGGATATTTAAGATTTGTGAATTTGAAAATATTTTGGATTAGCAATTCAAATCCTTAGTTTTTTTGGTTTTTTTTTTCAATTTTTCAAGTGAAATTTGTTTAAGAGCTCTAATAATTGGTGGTCCAGAACCAATTAAAATTATAGGATGAACTTAACAACCAGGTACCAGGCCAGTAATTTAATACTTAGCTAAATGTATGAATTCATAATGAATGGATTATAAGAAATAATGTTAAGGTGGCTATGTTGGGGATGCAACAAAATTTAAGTGTTTTTGCAGTTTTTGTAGGAAAAACATTTATTTGGCCAAAATAATCCAAGTATTGCTCCAGTAGCAACATTTAGTTTAATTTTCTTCACACAGTGATATCAACAGTTAGTTGTTGAATTCTTGTAGCGAGTATAGTAGCATAAGATGTGTTAGTTTTTAAATTAACAGAAAAAGTTATCAATAATTTCCAGGATATCCTCGACATATTTAACAACTGTTGATATAATAGTGTGAAGAAAATTAAACTAAACGTTCCTACTGTGGCAAAATTGTATTTATTTTGGACAAAGAAATGTTTTGCTATAAAAACTGCAAAATAACTGGTCTTTTCTCGCGTTCCCCTCTCCTTAACCTTAACAATGAGTTACTATTGGTTTTTATTATACTATTATATTTATATTCTTTCTTATGTTCATAATTTTTTTCCAAGATTCAGATTCAAATTCAGGATTGAAGGGAAAATAGATATTCGGATTCAATTTTGTAAAATAGTGGATTCAACCAACTCTCTCTCTCTATCTATCTATCTATCTATCTATCTATCTATCTATCTATATATATATCTAAATCTGAAAATATATAAAAAAAACACAATATATACTCATTAATTTGGATGTAATTTATTTATATTGTACCTAGATTATTATATATGCAGTAGGGCTCCACTTTACGACAATCCACTCATCAGGCAGTTTCCAATTATAGACATGCTTTACTATGTTTGGCGCCTGTCTCGCTCTTTCTGTGATTTTCAAGATGTCATCTGCACACTATTGTGTAAGAGAGAAACTTTTGGGCATTTCTCTCTTTCTTACACAATTTTAATAATGGTACGCTTATTTTGAATGAATATGAGATATATCAATGTATTTTTAGTTAAATGAAATAAATGTGTTAGTAAAAGGTTTGAATATCATTAGTAAGTTTGAAACTCGTGAAATGTGCCTTTAAATAAGTTGATGTAGGCTGTATATTAAAACTTCCTTCAGGCTAGTATTGGGAATGCTCACTGGTAGCAGCTGAGTTACATAATGTCTTTAGCCGCCATTTTGTGTCGATATTCAGTCTGTTTACAGTATTTGTGCACTCAGCTTTTTAAATTTGTTGGATTATTTTATATACAATACCGGTACTGAATAATATTCTTTATTAGTTACAATGACTTCTAGGTGTAGTAGTGATTAAAAGAGGACTCATAAACCCCTTTCTTTAAATATCAAGATAGAAATTATTAAACTTAGTGGACAAGATATGTTTTTGGCCGAGATAGTCGTAAGCTAGGTTTGGCTTGCACAACCGTTAGTACAAAGGTGAATGCTAAGAAGTGTTGAAAGAAATTTAAAGTGCTACACCAGACCTACTATATTACACTTATGATGGTATAAACATATTATTAGGATTTTATAAGCATTTCAAGTTTAAAAAAAAAGGCTATGTCCTGCTTTTTGTAATCATTATTTAAATCTTTAAGATTCTCTCAGCTAACAGTTTTAATTTTTTTTTTGGTCAAGAATTGAACAAAAAATACATGATATAATTAGTAGTCCAAGTCTCATTAGTCATTACTGACTCAAAACAAACAGTACTACAATTTTTGTTATAAAGAAATATCTACATGCACATATGACAGAGTTATTTGTGTGTAGAGATCCTTAATTCACATGCTTTAAAATTTATTTTGAAATTTTATTATAGATTTGTAGGGTGTTAAGCGTCCCATTTAACATATAGACTCAAAAATACCATGCATATGATTAACACAATGAATACAATAATTAATATATTCTAATATTGTGTGGCAGATATTAACTCATGGTGAAACCATGTTGCCAGGAAACGCCCAAACTTCAATAAAGTGCCCCAGCTAAATGTTCCTGGAGGATTAGCAAAACAACATCTTACTCGTAGGCCCCACTTAGATGAAATGAAAGATCTGTTTCTCTGTGTTTTCCATGCTTTCTTCTAGTGCTAGTTGTCAAGTGGCACAATTTTGCAAACTCACCACGAAGACGTTAGTTTTGTTTGTATAAAATGGTTCTCCCTCGCTTAACAGTTTGTATTATATTTATCAATTCGACGGAGGAACAACTTGGACTTAAAACTATGTCGCTAGACAGATCAACTGGCGACTATGAGTGTGAGGCGTCGGTCTCTCCACCTCGCCGAAGATGAAGCCTCGTCTGAGACTATGAATATTTGGATGTTAGAATCTGTGTTAGTCTTGGTACTCTTTTTTAACTCTGTCCATAAGACATAGTTTTTATGTCAGAGTTTTTGACTAGTTTTTCTATGCCCATAAGGCATAGTTTAGTGTGGTAGAGTTGTTACTCTTTTTCTATGTCCATATGACATTGTTTTGATTGTCAAAGTTTCTGACCTGTTTCCCTATGCGCATATGGTGTTGCTGTGAATAATGGGCTTGATGCTCAAATTATCAAGGTCCATGAGACATGATTTAGTATGGCAGTGTTTCTGACTTCTTTACCTATGTCCATAAGACATATGTTATATACTAGGAAAAAGTCATGACACCCTAAACTTTATGGCCATGCTTAGGATCACTTAATGGTAGAAATCAGGTTATCTAACACTTTGTTCAATGACCTGATTAGGTAAGTGACTGATACCACTCCCTATTATTTCTCTTTAGTGTACCTTTTTACGGTGTGCAGCCTAAGGGAGCGCTACTAGTTCTTAGTAGTGGCCCGTGGTGATAGTGCATAGTCTCCGGCCCCCTTCATATTTGTTAATAAATTTATTGTTTGCACTTGTTATAGTGTGCCTTAGATAAGATGGAAGTATAAATATATTATTGAAATTGACCGGCCATAGTATCTTTACAGCCTAGATTCCTGGTCGATCGCCATTTACTATTTATACACTGATAGTTCCTTTACTATGAGTTTAATCTTTGTGTTATGTAACTCACTAGGGAGTTAACTCATGCTAGCTAGCTCATTTAACTTCCAAGGTAGTAACTCTTTAAACAAGGACTTACTTGAATTTGATATCATTAATTATTATTTAACTATAATTAATATAAATGTTTTTTAGGTCTAAGTCTAGTGGTCACAAGGCTAGATAGATACTATGTATTGTTGCCTAACTTAAAATTAATGTTTGCTTCCTATTTTTATTGCTGTTGTGTTAAGGCACACACACCTTCGTAGCAGAATGTTAGTTCCTAGTAAAGAGTTACTCTCAATTGTAATATAGACTCAGCCTTGCTTGTGTTGATTGCAAGTACAACAAAAGTGTTTACCTCAATTGTTCCCAGCTGGGATTACTGATTCTAATGTAACCGATTTATTTCTCTTAGTTAACAAAGGACTGTTTAGTGTAAGATATATTTAAACCTTATGTAATTCTATTAACCTTTTGAATTGAAATAAACTAATTTGTTAAACTTGTATATCTCTATTAAGTTTGTTCCTTCCCAAACCTCCATTTTAATTGTAAATGTATCCGTCACTACTTCTATGTATGTGATAGGAGAAGTGACAATACAGATTTAAATCTGCACATTAATAAGGCAGTGACCCTAAAATTGTATTAAATAGATATAATGATGAAATTGGTTTGGCATTATGATTGTCTTGACTATCACTACAGGCTAAAATAACATTCTTGTGTAAGGAAAACTTATGCCTGCACAGATAACCTCTTGGAAAAGTGATGAGAAAAGCCTTTCTTTTTCTGGGCCTAGACACTGCTGCCATCTGTGGGAATTTTCACGAACCTTGGTCGGGGTCATTGGAGTTCAATGGTTATTTGCTGAATAAACACCTGTCCCTCTCCCCTCGGTCAGTGGGAAGCGTGGAGCAGGGGAGGCGGGTTCTTTTCCGCCACATATTTAGTTTATACTGTGTTTTATTATGTACAGTAGTTTAGATTTTGTCTGTCATTAAAAAATTATATTTGTGTTCATGTTTAGAAAAGTTGTCATATAACCATAATGTTATTTGTTGGCAGCAACTTAGCCGAGTCACGTGAAATTAGCAAGAGTCGTTTCCAACTGAGAAAAGTAGAGCCCACGTGTCAGCGTGTGCTACAACCAACTACATGGAGAATTAGCGCATATCTGTGCCTACAAGAAAAGGTTTCATCAATAACCCAGGATCACTCCAGATTGAATTACCCTTTCCCTATTATTGGAAGGGATCCCAAACCTACCCAAAACAAATCTCCAAAGTTAGCCTTCTCAACTTCACCTGCCAGAGGTCCTGATGAGAGGAGATTTCACCTACCGCAAGTTAAGTTAGTCGAGGACAAACTTGCTAATTGAATACAAGTCTGAAAATAGGGATGTAATATTTCAGGTGTCAACTATAAAATTACAGATGGTAGATGAATAATATGCCATTTAACTTTATATCCCCTTTGAAAATAAAGCAAACTAATCCCTAAACTCAGTCAGATGGGAAAAAACTTAATCATAACCTAACAATCTGTATTTATTTGTATGCATATGGCTTACAAAGCAGGCAATGAATTTAAATAAATATAGAAGCATACCATGATTTAATAAACCTTCAAATGTTCCAAAGCTTTTCAAAGCACAAGTGTTGAGAGAAAAATTTGACATCTATACTGTGATAAAAATTGTTGGTATCCTATAATGTAGTTTCCTTTATGTAGAGAAAAGAAGAAAATTGAAAAGATGGAGGGTTAGAGAGGGAGCCAAAAGGTGCGGAAATTGCTGAAGAACATACCATGGTGTCTACTTAGCTTGACCAATGAAATTCGCGACCTTTTCCTCGATTTACCTTGATCATTTCCTAAAATTCCCCACTCAAAAGTATGTCACACCCTTATCCCTCCACTCCACACCCCCCGGGGTTTTTATTAATATTTTTTATGAATAGTAATACTTTTAAAGTGTAAATACAATTTTTTTTATTTGTATTAACATGGTCTATTAGGAATTAGAAAATTATAACATAATATACTGCCTAGCCAGAAGCAAAAAAAAAACCAGTTTGAATCACATAGTAATTTGCCGATTTAATGATAATTATTACCAAATTCCCAAATTATTCCTGTTTCTTCCTGACCACTTCAAATTCTCGGCTAATTTCAGTTTTTCAGGGTGGGAGAATCTCTGATATACACATGATAACAGTCAAACATAGCTATTGTGATTTAATGTATTTGGAAGAAATTATAAGAAAGGTGGATAAACCACAATATGGCTTTTATAGTGAAAAGAAGAACACACAGTTCATGCTTTACATTTCCGCCATTGGACAAAGAGCCAATGGTTGCCTCTTGAAGAAAATCGTTGATTACTGCAAAATCCCCTGACCTAAGTTTCATTCTATCGAAACTCATCAAGAGGGAGTGTGAAGCACCCAACACAGCTTTCTAAAGGCCCGTTGACACGGTGTTGGTGGAATAATGCAAGTTTACTAGTATTAGCTTACTAACATGCTAGTTGTGTTGACACGCAATGTTTCACTTGTATTAGTATCGCTTCTAAAACATGGCTGAAAATGAAATGGTGCTAACTGGTCTCTCTATTGGAGCCTATAATTTTTTATCACTGCGTCTCATTTTTTGTTTGGTTTATTTTTACACAAATACCAATTATGCTTCTGTGTTAAGAACTAGGAAGGGTGAATTTAGAATAAGTATGGGTGGCCAGATAAATTACAATTTTTTCAGTAAAAGCAATTTATCATAATTAGTTGACTTATTTAAACATTTATTATATATAGACCAGTGATTCCCAAACTTTTTGAACTGCGGAGCACTTTTCAGGAAAGAGATTCGCAAACGGAGCACTATCGTTGCCCTGATGCCAAAGGCATGTATTTGCATTTTTTTTTTACTGTTTTTGCTTAGCTGCTTTTTTAAAGTTTTTTGTCAATATTTTATCCTATAGCAAAAGCACGAATTATTTTTCGAGTTCTAAATATCTTAAATTTTGATCTAAAATTAATTTTTTCCCATTGAAAATTGGAATTTTAAATATAGTTTTCTCAAAATATCAAAACAATTGGCTTAAGGGCTAAGATATTTTCACCTAGTACCTACATAACTACTTAACTGAATGACAGAAATATTCATGATGGAAAAGCATGTTTAAGAATTTGAGCATGTTAAACATAAAGTTTTACTTCATTCAAAATGTTATTTTCTCCACTAATTTCAGATAATGTTTTTGCTTAGCTGCTTTTTTAAAGTTTTTTGTCAATATTTTATCCTATAGCAAAAGCACGAATTATTTTTCGAGTTCTAAATATCTTAAATTTTGATCTAAAATTAATTTTTTCCCATTGAAAATTGGAATTTTAAATATAGTTTTCTCAAAATATCAAAACAATTGGCTTAAGGGCTAAGATATTTTCACCTAGTACCTACATAACTACTTAACTGAATGACAGAAATATTCATGATGGAAAAGCATGTTTAAGAATTTGAGCATGTTAAACATAAAGTTTTACTTCATTCAAAATGTTATTTTCTCCACTAATTTCAGATAATTAAGGAACTTACTTACCTAAATAAACGAAAAACAACAACAAACTTAAAGTAAGGCAACACATTTGATAACAAATTCAAAGTAGGTATTATTAATCCACAATATTATGTTACCAACATATATATGGTATTTAAATCCATTTTTCCCGCTACAAAAAAAAAGAACGATAAAGTATAGACAGCGAACTTAGATTCTAATGATAGGGGTGGGATTGTTTTGATTTGATTAATATGGCTATTTCTGTTTGAATATGGAACAGCTGCAACTGAATATCTGGCTTTGCCTTGAGGAGGGATCTGTATTTTGTTTTAGTAGCCACATACGCAGAGAATACTGATTCACATAAGTAAGTTGTTGCAAAGGGTAGAAGGATGATTTTCACTTTAGCTGACAAAACTTCAAATTTGTCTCTTAGCTGACACCAACATTCTGATGTGAAAGTTTAGTTGTGAAAGTCTCTTTTATCAAAGAATCTAGTGTCAAATCAATCAAGAACTCATATTACTTTGATGTCAGACAGATTGGATTTTCCAATACAACCCAAAAAGTTTTTTTTTAAATTTCTTTCGTGGAGTTCTTCCAGAAATTAACAGTTGAAAATATAAATAACACTGCACTGTGACTTGATTTGTTTCGACTCTTAAATGAATACTGACTGAACTGCAACTGACTGAAGGTGCGAAGAAACTTAAGGTTTTAATATGCAATAGAAACTTTCCAGAAAATTCTGGAAAGGTGTTGAAGCTAACAATCGTATCTGAAAGTGCATCGAAGTTCTCACAAAGATGGTGTTAACTGGCACCTTCTAGTGCCTCTGTCTGGTTTTGCTGCTGCTTTATAATACTATGCTATCTACACTGCAGGAGCTAAATAATTTCTACCAAATCACAAATTCACAGTTTTGAGATCTTGCCTCATTTATTTTTCTTACCAATCTTTTCGCAGCGCATTTCAAGATGCTTTGCGGTGCACCAAATGCTCCACGGAGCATATTTTGGGAACCACTGATATAAACAACATAAAAAGTTAGTGATTAGTATATCTCCTATTTCTTAGTTCCTTAATGCATTAAAATATATTTTAATTGATCCCAAATAGTTATTCAATTATTTTGCTTGATTTTTTAACTTACTTAGCATACATGGTAAATAAAATTAAACTCTAATAAGGTCAATAAACCCCAATACAACCAAACTCTGTTGGGCATTTTTTTAAATAGGCCTAGCCCAAGTTTTTTCAACCCTGTTTTAAATGTTGGTATACTAATTACAAAATATCCTGTTAAATGATAGTTAGGACTAAAATATTCTTTAAAGATAATAAATTAATTTGTATATTGGGTTAGATATAAATTATCTGGTTTGCTATGAGACAATAATATTATGTTGTGTATTTACTCAAGTCGCCAAAGAATTACTACGAAGTGTATGAACTGAACATTATTACTTAAAACTTATAAAGATTGGTTAAAGTGTCAAATACAAAGATTTTAACCACATGCCACGTTGATTGGTAGGAAACAATGGTTTGATAAAATTATTTTAATATTTGTTTACCGATAATAAATAATATCTCTCACAAGGCACATTTGCAATATTTACATAACCTTTTATTTTGGACAATTCTTGAGAATATGTACGCCTGATATTACTTTACAATATCCTCTAGTGCAATATTCCTCGTATTCTTATCTTTATAAATCCGGTGCTTGAAATTCCACAAAAACTCATTCTTTTCATAACATTCCACAGATAAGTGTCCCCCGCACAACAAATTTTTTTAGTTGCCTACATTTTAAATTGTTTACTTGCATTAGTAAAGTTGGAAGGTGACCAACTTTTTCACTTGCAAGTGGACTTGTTTGTTAGTAGCTTGCCTGTCTGTTTACACAGAGTAAGTTGTGCGCACGCAGCCAAATTAGTGTACTTGCATCTTGCATTAGTCAACTAATATCGTGTCAACGGGCCTTAAAAGAGGAAATAAAAAATAAAGAAAGGGAAAATTGTAAATAATGCTGCGACGCTTAGATAGGAACATGAAAAAGGAATAATAAAAAGGACAAACACATGAACTTTACTCTGAATGCAAATATATATAATATATCTTTAGAATGAAAACATCTTTTGGCTTTATGAGGCAGTTAATTATATTATATTTGAAAGGCGGTACAGGAAAGGTGGATAGGAACATATAAGAGGAACCAACACAATATGGTTTTTCCGGTTTCGCTGTATTGTATTTACTCCTTTTCTGTATCTTTTTCGAAATATAACACAGTTACTTCATAAAGCCAAAATAAGTTTTCCTTATAAATATATATTGTAATAATAGGGAAACATGTGTTCATATCAGTGTGATTAATACTCAAGGTCAATTCTCCTCCTATCATATCATTCATATAATTTAACGCTTGCCATTAAATGCTTCAAGTTTATAAAAACTTATAAAATTTTTCTTTTTTGATTTTTTATTTGAGCAAAACTCCTTTAATTTAATTCAGTTCTTAGCAACCTTTAAGTTATTTTGGTCTGAGGCAACCATAATTACTGTGCTCTTTTACAGAAATATGTTTAATTATTTAAACACTTAAGTAGTGATAATATAAAATTAGCTGGAAACCAAAGTGTTAGTTTACCTTGATCGCTCTCTGTCTCGCTCTCTTTTGTGCTCTTTCTCTCTCCTCTGTCTATCTTTCTCTCGCCTGATCTCCTCAGCAATGTCCTCTGAACTCCTGTGTTCTGAGCTTCTGTGTTTAGATCCTGACCTAATGGATAAACCAAAACAATTACCTACTTTTAAAGAACGTCCATATAGTGATGGAAAAAGTTAATTTTATTTATTACTTTTGTCCATTTTTTAAACATTAACAGTGGTGATTCGAGAACAATGATTGATTTTGTGGTTTATGATGAGAGACTTAGACGTTTAGTAAAGAATATCAGCATAGAGCTGAATGTGAAATGGATCACTTCCCAGTGATCTCAGTAGTTGACTAAGATAGGACCTGCTTTGGTGGCAGCGTGGTCTAACTTGCTAATCTCACAGTAGGCTAGTCATCCTAAGATGAGGAGATCGGGGTTCGAATCTTGGTCGGGTGTACTGAGGGTGGTTTTTCCAAAATAGCTTTCCCCTCTCTCCACACAAGTGCAGGTACACTTCCTATTAATATAACCTTCTTCATCCTTAAACCCATTAGTTTAATTAGTATATAAGAATATAACCTGAACAGGTAGTATAAAGAGGTAGAGATTGTGTGAGGAAGTAGGGCAATATGAAAGCTTGCTGGGCAATATGAAAGCTTGCTGGGCAATAAATTAAATTTATTATTATTATTATTATTAGCACTGCGTTTTGCTACCCGTTCGGGTTATACGCACTTACACTAATATGTAATGGTAGGGTGATTGTGAGATGAAATGAAGGACCTACATTTTAACGTGGAATCTGAACCACGGTGGAGGCCTGGCATTCTCCACATTCACAAGATGTCTTGTCAGAGGTAAATTAACTTTAAAAGAGCATGAATGGAATGTTGAAATAATTGCTAATGGTATAGAAAGTGCTTGGAACAGAATCTCAATGAAAACCCTCGGACAAAGTAAAAGTACCAACACAAAAATAGAAAATGGTAAAATAAATGATTCCAATGATTAATAGATCAAGAGTAACAATACATATTTAAGGTGAGGTGGAAGGGGGCACGAGAAAGGGCCAGTGATTTTGCAGTTTTTATAGCAACACATTTTTTTTGGTCCAAAATAAATAAAATATAGCTCCAGTAGCAACGTCTAGTTTATTTTTCTTTATATGGTTATATCAATAGTTGTTGAATCTGTCAAGGATGTCCTGGAATTTAATGACAACTTCCTCTCTTCATTTAAAAGGTTTTTCATCTAATACCACTTTGCTTATAACCGATATTCAAACTGGAGGTATTATCACTCAAAGCCCCTTTATAGTGACAATCTCAATGTAAACAGGCTTGAACCGTTTGAGTAAGAGATGTATATTTTTTTGGTTAAAATGTTATTCTTTTTTAATGACTAAAATGTTGAACTCGACTGTAAACATCCTGTGTGTGTATAGGAGGGGAGGGGGTAGAGGGAGGTTAATTTTTTTCTTAGACAAATAAAGTATGTCACTTGATATTTAACACAAATTGTTTGGAAAAATAAAAGTTTTATGGAAGAAAATATGGCAGGGTAAATGTAATTGTGCCAACATTATGTTAAAAACACAACCAACTTTAAAATTAATCTTCTCTTGAACAAGTATTAGTTTGGGTTAGTAAGCTGTGACTGTGTTTAGGAAGAATAGTTCAAAATTACAGATTTGATAGGTTTTGCTTGGAAAACAATAAAATTTGACATAAAAATCAAGATAGTCCTTTTTAAGAGTAAATTTACTCTATCATACCTACTCTCCTGGCCATATAAATCGTAACTGATTTTGGCCTTGCCAACAGGACTTCTCCACACATTTCTGTCCTTTGCATCACTTTCTTCTGCACTCATATTGTGGTCTTTGGCCTTATGGCTTCTCACTCCATATATACTTTAATCATGAGCCTTGTCTTACTATCGCATGTCCTTCCCACCTCAGTAGCCTGGATTTAGCCTCTGACACCAAATCTAGTTTCAAGTATCACTCTCTCAATAATCTATTGTTTATCTTCCTCTAATCCCCAGTCTTAAAGACTAGTTTACAAATCTTCCTTAAGGTGTTGTTTTCAAGTTCTGTTTTTTTTTTCTTCTCATTCCTATTGCTCATTATCCATGCCTCTGCCCCATAAAATACTGGTCTAATTATTGACATGTATATCTTTATTTTGGTTTTCCTAAACAGTACTCTTGTTAGCAGTTTGTCAACAGCATATGAGGCTCTAGATGTGGCTCTTAACCTTTCTTTTTCTCTGCCCTCAACGTTACTACTACTAACACCCCCAGCTTTTTAAAATGCTTTGATTCTTCAAATGATTTTCAATTTGTATTCTTTCATGGTGTCAGATTAAGCCTGTATTTCTTTCTACCCTTAAGTATTTCGTTTTCTCATCATTCACCTGTAACCCCACAGTTACTGCTTTCATAAATAGTTCTCTGGTCATTTCAGATCATTCATATTTTCTAAAACAACAGCTACATTGTTAGTGAAGACCAAGAAGTTTATAATTCTACCAATCCTTGATCTTGCATTTATGTTGCTTCTTGTAGTGCCTCTAGTGTTAAATTAAAAAGTAAAGTTATAATAACAAAGACTACAATAAGAAATAAATTGAATGTTAAAGGTTGGATAGACGAGAATGATGTAAATGTGTAATCAGTTTAATAACAGAGATTGAGCAATATGCTAAAGTAAACAATGATATGGGATAGAAAGTGGACTAAAAATATTGTGTAAACATAGTTGGCAAATTTAAATGAATTGCAGGTCAAATTAAAAGTAAAAAAAGTATAAATAAATATATTTAATAGGAAATACATATAAGTGTTGATTAATTAAAATACACTTAAAATTAGTTTAAACTCATATAATTAAATGAAAGAATTAACATTGAATAAATATTAAAATTGCAAAATGAAACGAGTTAAATTAAGTGAGGTGAAAATAAGCAGACTAATTAAATTAAATTACGAATAACGTAAAAAAGAAAGCGAAAATTAGTGAGACATAATTAAAGTAAAGATTAACAATTAAATTAAGAAGTATGCAGGAGGAAAAATAAAATAAAAATGTAAAAGCTAAAATTGAGGATTAAAGTAGGGGATAAGTTGCATAAACATTAAAGACTGATTAAAAAGTAAATATGAAGCAAAAGAAATAACATCAGTTAAAATATCTAAATCTAAGTTCATAAAAACATTAATAACATGAAATGAATATAAATATGTAAAAATTATTATTACAGTCTTGTTAAAAAAAATGTATGATGTAAATTGGACTAAAATTAAAAAGAAAGAAAAAGAAAACAAAAACTTACTCTGAAGGGTGGTGGGACACGATGAGAGCGAACTCCGGAATCGGACTGAATTCAGTGGAGAGTGGCGAGGATAAAAAGAAAATGTGAAAAATCAGTGCAGCCAAACTGATTAGAAAAATAGTTGAATGATGGAGTGTGGGATAATGTTTGAAAAAAAGGGGTTGTAAGAGAGTAAAAAAACCGGAAAAATGGATGGGATTGAGGAAGAGAGAGTGGTCTACATCTTCTCGGCTCCAGCTCTAACAGGCCATTTAGCTACGATGGAGGGTAGAGCAGGATGACGGGTTATATACTTTAATATGCTTAGGTAACTGTTTTAATGTGTTAACTAAAATTTGGTTGGATGATTGGAGTTGTTCATTAAGAATGGGTTTTTTCTGAAGAGTAGCTGCATGAATGAAAAAATTCTCAGCGGTATTTAATATGGGTCCTTTGTGAGCGAAATAAAGGGGTTTGATACATTGTTCAATGGGTCTTGGTTGGTGGTTAGAGTATTTAAGATGTTCGGCAAACTGTGATTTGTTTCTATTGTATTTGAAATCAGAAATGTGTTCTTTGTAATGTGTTCTGAAGTTTCGACCAGTTTGTCCAATGTAAATGCTGTTGCATTCGCAAGTGAGTTGATAGATTCCGTTCTTCTTATAGATGTCACTTCTGTTGAGATTACTATTGTTGAGGTTTTTCTTGATATTATTATTGGTTGTAAAAGCAGTATTAGGATTGTATTTTTTGATGATATTGGTAAGGCGATGTGTTTCCAGACCGATGTAGTTGAATTTGAGCCATTTCTTCTTTTCAGTGGGGTTTTCGTTATTATTGGTGAGGGTAGTGAAGAAGTTATCCGAATGGAGTTTCTTTTTTTGGTTTTGTAAAATCTTGTAGATAGTGGAATGGGAATATCCATTGTTGGTAGCAATTTGTTTGATGATGTTGAGTTCAATTTTATAGTTAGTTTTATTAAGAGGGATGTGAAGTAAGCGATGAATTAAACTGTTGAATGCGGCAAGTTTATGAGAGATGGGGTGGATTGAATTGTGAGGTATTATTGCATCCGTTTGAGTAGGTTTTCTGATCACAAAAAGCTGTCATAACAAACTTATATACAAAATCTTCAGAAAGTCATTTTGACGAAAAATTGGGAGTAGCTATTTTGTTAGTAATATTGACCAATGCTTGGAAATGAAATTTAATAAAAATCGTTTGAGCCAATATTTAATAATATCAATCTTTTCTCTTTTCACCCTTAAGGGAACTACCCTAAATTTTAGGTTTACGTATCTAATTTTTTAAAAAAAACCTCATAGCAACCCTATGAAAACACTGTACATAAAGTTTTAGCCCAATCAGTAAAATAGTTTAGGTTCCATTCCAAGATACAAACAGACAGAAATGCAAAAATCACTTTTTCGAATTCGGGGGGCCATGAAACATTGAAATTCATCAAATACTCGAGACCAATTTTTTTGACGATCACATAACTTTCTTTACCTCTAAGGTAGCAAGAAAGTAAAAATTTGAAGCTATCCATAATCTCAATGTTACTCATTAAGTGCTTATATTTGCTAATTTTTTCTCACGCATTTTCAAGCGATGTAGTACACATTATATATAATTTAGCAATCAATGCCTTATTGATACCTTGAAATGATTTAAATATATTATGCAAGCAAAACAGCTTGAAAGATTTAGAGGGCAGAGATAGACAAAATATTATACCCCACAATCGTTTGGGGCATAGAAATGAGAGGTGAGGAAGGTAAACTATTAATGAGCATCAGCCTGTCTGTTGTTAGCACCCAAACAAAATGCAGAGATCGCAGGGCTGTTAAACAGATAAGGTTTAAGGGTTGTCATATCTAGAGAACATTAAAGGGGCTTTAAACAGAGATAAGTTTTAAGGGGTTTCTTATTTAAGTAGCTCCGTGGGCAAAAGGCCTAAGTAAACAGTTTTTTGTACTGCATCTTACCACCAGTTCAGGTTATACACCAAGTTATTATTATTAATATTAGCACCGCGTCTTACTACCCGTTCGGGTTATACGCACTTATGCTAATGTGTAATGGTAGGGTGATTGTGAGATGAAATGAAGGACCTACAGTTTAACGTGGAATCCGAACCACGGTGGAGGCCTGACATTCCTCACATTCACAAGATGTCTTGTCAGAGGTGAAGGAAGGGTTTGATAATCAGATAAATCTGTGCCGGGACCAAGGATTGAACCCCGGCCGCCAGCATAGAAGTCTGACACCTTACCCCTAGACCGCCAGGTCACCTACACCAAGTTATCAGTTACTTCTTTGTTTAACAAAGTGTCGAGTAAGAGAGGGGGTGGGGGAAATGGGGTTAGTGTTGAAGATAGAAAGGTAAGTAAATGGAATTTAAGAGTGAGAGCGAAGGAAGATGTTTTGATAATGAAGGGGGAGTTTCTTTGTAGTAACAACCATAAGATTAACTAGTAAACAGCCGTCTGAGCCATGAGAGGAAGATTCAAGCGCTACCAAGAATCTACACATCACTGTGCAGTTATACCACCAGCAACAAATCAGTATTAATGTCTGGGTAGAAATAGTTGGGGACAGTTGGCCCTACTTGTTACTTGGACATACTTTCACTAGCAAATCATTGATATAAGAAATTATTTTACCAAGCATTGGGAGTTCTTTGTAAAATGTACTCTCTACTTGGTTGGAATGAGAATTATTTCTTTATCAAAACTAGTTCAGTAATGCAGATATATATGTAATGAACAGACATTACCTACCGGTCCTTGATGTCTCGAGTTCGTTGTATCTCTCCACTGCGGGGCCGCTGGTGGCTGCGGTGTTTAGTCAAAGGGCTATGTTGTCTATGTCTAGACAAGGGGCTACGCTCTCTGCTAATTGGACGGTTGCTGCGTCGTTCCTTATTGGGAGAAAGACGATCATTGCGCCTTTCCTTTGTGGGAGAAAGATGATCATTGCGGCGTTCTTTTGAGGGAGACAGTCGATCATTGCGGCGTTCCTTTGAGGGGGATAGGCGATCGTTTCGACGTTCCTTTGAGGGAGATAAGCGATCACTGCGGCGTTCCTTTGTGGGAGACAGACGATCATTACGCCGCTCCTTGTTTGTAAATAGACATTCATTGCGGCGATCCTTGTTGGGAGAAGGTCGGTCATCTGTGCGACGCAATCGAGAGAAACGTTCTGCCTCACCAAAGGACATCTCTTCATCTGGAATGTGACGTGCTTCTTTAGATGCCTGCGGGTGAGCAGGGGGAATTTTGGGCTGACGAACAACAGGTACCACTGGCGGGAAACGCTCACTCATTTTTTTCTCCAGTTTTTGCTGAAATGACAATAATTACAGATAATATAGCTACAATAATTGACTTGTTATTGTTGTAAAAAGCAAAGGTTTGCAAATGTGTTTTGTTAACTTTTAAGTACCTGTATTGGGACAGGGATGCGTGGAAAGAGCGTTGAAAACCACTCAAGCTTGGTGAGGAATGCCCGCAACATATCTCCGACTGTCATGGTTTGACCCCCACCTGCTTTCACATCTAGCTCCTGCAACAAGACATAAGACATATTAAATTGCACACAATAGGTTTTCACAATTTGTAAAAAAAAACTAGTTGAAAAAATTAAAGAAAAAGCCCTTGAAAAGGATAAAGAATAAGAGATGTATACATTGAAAAAACTTAAGCAAAAATTGGATGTGAAAATATGACAAAGCAATCAAATTATATCAACAAGTAAAGTACACTACTTTTTATTAGAGTTTAACTATTTTTCAAATGTATTGAAAAAATAGTAAATTTTATATAAGTGGGGGGAGTTTTGATTTTATCTAACTAGCACTATAAATTATAATATAATTATTTTAATGAAACAAATAGCCGAAACTATTGTTAATGCATTTTAGTGTGGATAGTCCCTCATAGATATCATATTCTGAAAATTGAAAAATGACACCTGGACACGGGAATCGAACCCAGGACCTTCGGCTTAGTACGCCAATGCTCTTACCACTGAGCTATCCAGGATTCATCCCGTGCCCATGGTCATTCTTCGCTCATAGTTTAAGGCAGAGTCTAAGATGAACGTGCGGAAGTCGTCAGCTTATAAACATGTGATCTTTGATAATCACATGTTTATAAGGTGACAACTTCCGCACGTCCATCTTAGACTCTGCCTTAAACTATGAGTGAAGAATGACCATAGGCATGGGACGAATCCTGGATAGTTCAGTGGTAAGAGCATTGGCGTACTAAGCCGAAGGTCCTGGGTTCGATTCCCGTGTCCAGGTGTCATTTTTCAATTTTCAGAATAGGATATAATTATTTTATTCAACTAGAATAAGTAAATATTGTGTTTAGGAATTTGATTATGATGAAAGCAATCCAAATACACTACATATACAGGCTGAGTTTTATCTCTGTGCTACTGAAATAATTTTACATGTTTAAATAATTGAAGAGTTTGAAAGAAAATACTAATAGGGGAAATCTAAGAATATGTTTCATTACTTTCAGCAAACATTTGAGTATAATGTATTTGAAACAAGGAGAGATGGTTATCTAAGATAGAGAGACCAGGGGAGTGCCTGGATTGGGTTATATATATTGATGAGCATGTTCCCACCTACAAAGCTGGGAAGCATTTCAACTATTGGAGAGAGCTTGTATTACTCTAATTCTATAAAATGAATCAAAATCAGAATTATGTGTTTGGGCATTAAGTGCTACTGGCCTATTAGGGTCGTGGTTGATATCAAAACAGTGACCATTCATTTATTGTCGAGTGTTCCTGTGGTGAGGGTAATGTATTCAGCAATGGAAAATTTGCATTGTAACTGATAAATACAATTTTCTGGAGCAGTCTTAGTGGCCTTTCATAGGGTATTCCTTTTGTGTGAGTCTGCTGTTGAATGAGGAGGAAGGTTGGTGAACTGAGCAGGTACTGCATCTTGATTTTTTGCTTGGGTAGGAACCTTTGGCCTGATGATGTTTGTGGCTGGGTCGAGCAATCTAGGGTAAACCAGAATTTGGCAGATATTAGGGAGCCATTTGAATTTGATTCTTCGAGCACTGTGGAGAAGATTTTGTGTGAGGTGATGAGGTTAAAATATTATGGCCCGTGTTCAGGATCAATATGAGTTTGTTTAGTCCTTTATAATACTGGGTGGTTAGCGGTATGTTATTGGAATGTTTTTCTTGATAGACTCTTGATTGTATAGTGCTGTTTATTTAACTGTTGACTATGTGCTTTGGATATCCTTGAGCTGTGAAAGCCTTGAAAAGCTGTTGCCATTGCCTGCAAAGGTCTTCTTCTTCAAAATATATACTTTTGGCTCTGGTAGCTAGAATATAGGTATATAGCATTTTACATGAAGAGGATGGTTGCTTTGGAAATGGAGGGACTGATGATGGTTGGTGGCTTTGGTGTGGACTGTGGTGTTTATGTTTTCCTCATGAAAGTTCAGTTACAGATTCAAGAATTTGGCTTGGTGTTGAGAAATGTTTCAGGCAAATCTGAAGAGTTCTATGGTTTATCTAGCGTGTTCAGGAAGTCTAATAAATTAGTTTAAGAATCTGTCGAATTATGAAGTTGTTGTCGTCAATAAATCTCATCCATCAGAACGGTTACAAGTGTTCGGATCGCAAAAAGTTGGGGTCGTATGTGTAGCCATTGCCAACTCTTGGATTTGGAGGTCATACTTGAAAAGAACAAAGAACAATTTTCTCTTCCTGGAAAGATACCACCTCCAGATCCGAGTGATGGCAATGGAGAACTTCCCATCTACGATATACAATAAGCTACAATATAGTGAAACCTAAGAGAGCATACATGTTACTTTTCAGGGTAAAAGGAGAGTACATAATACACTCATTAAGAGTTACATTTGTTTACCCAAAATGGTGGCAAACTTACCTTGATGGATATCACTATGGTGTAGCTAATAATCCATCACAATAAGACAGTCATCATCTTTACGGATATATTAGGTTAACATAAGTAGAAAAGTAGAATTAAGATATAAATTCCACATTTGAGGTATATAGTGAAGTGTTTTTGTAATTCATGTGGTGTAACTAACTAGCCTTATTGAAAAACTGTACAGTATATTGGCACCACTGGTTCAAATGTTATGTACTCAAATGTTTGTTGAAACTATTATAATTAAATAAAAATTATTGTTAATTAAAAGGGTAGAAATAAAGCTTTCGTTTAAGGAAGTTCAGTCAGTTAATTTTCACGGGGTGAGATGAGCTCATATCCTTATGGTTCTCAATCTTTTACAATTATTTCCCCTAAACTTTCAAGACTAATCAATCTAGTCAAGGGTAAACTTGATTACTTTTTTCAATTCGCAATACTTTCCAAAGATTTACACCCTGGGGTCATCTTGACCAGCCAGCCAATATAAAAGGTTCCTATCTTCAACTCTCAATCCTTTCCAATGATTCCCTGGGGTTCAAGTTCAATCAATCTCAAATAAGGTAAGATTGGCTCATATCCTTTAACTGCTAATCAGTTTCAATGATTTATTCTGGGACTCTACTTATTATTGCTTGTACTAAATTACTTTTTTTTAATGATAAAGATTTTAATAGTGTAACATTGCCAACAAAGTAACTATTATTATTTAACTATAATTTAACATTATGGAGGACTCAATTTAATTGTACTTGTTTGAATGCTACTTTTGAAAGGATGTAATGTGTGTCAGCTAGTGATGGATGGCTCATTATTTACCCCTCTTCCCCCTTGTATGAATGTTGCTTATGTAATGCACTGTTGGTTTTGAAGGAGGGAAAAGGAAGAGGTAATAAAATA
Organism: Timema shepardi; assembly: GCA_902151425.1. Taxonomy (NCBI): domain Eukaryota; kingdom Metazoa; phylum Arthropoda; class Insecta; order Phasmatodea; family Timematidae; genus Timema; species Timema shepardi. Next base: position 79,998 of record CABFVX010001832.1, on the reverse strand, counting down.
CAAATGTGGGCACCATGGTGACTGTTGTGAACTAATGGATTCAAAAAGGTAAGTAAAAGATAATAGAGATTACATCTTAGTGAAAAACTGTAATAGGATCATATTTAATTTTTCAAATGTTACTTATCACAAGCTTATTTAAAAATTAGTTTAACTCATTAGGGCTAAATTGTTTTTTTATGCATATTAGAAATAAGTTATTTTAATTTTTAAATCCCCGTGTTTTTTATAGTAAAAATCCCCAAATGTGTGTTATTTTCTAATAAAATATATTTTGATTGAATATTTTTAATATTTTAGTCTTATCAACTTTAAATTTGAATAAACTTTTTTTTAAATATATAATATGGAAGCACTTCAAACAAGTTTAACCAATTTTCAATAATACCTAATTATATTTGACAGCTGGGATACAAACCAAAAATCTTGAAAGTAGCATAATAGTTATAATAAGGTCATAATACTTTGTTTAACAAGGGTTTGGATGTGATTTTAGTTGAATTTTAAAAATAAATGCCAAAATTATAAAATGTTAGAATGTATTAATTTATTTAGTAAAATTTGTAATTAATGACGATTCAAACATTGGAATTATTATTAATAATACTAGTAATATTATTACCAGGCAATAATAATTGTCTAAAACCAACAAAAGCATTAAAAATAATGGAAGTAAACATAATGACTAATTTTTCATTTAATGCTTCAATTATAATAAAATATGCCAAAGTAATCGGATATTTTTGTTTAGATATTATTTTTGGTGTGGTTGGTTAGTAAATTATCTGTCAATATAAATTGTGAAATTATAAGTTTTCTACAAAATAGGAGAACCATAGTAAGTCAGTCAAGAATACCGGTAATTAACAAATATTGAAATAATTTAATGTTCTAATAATGTTTTTACAGTAAAATTAATCAAATAAATCGGAGTTTTAGAGTAAGGTAATATATATTGTTTTATAGATATTAGTTTTGGATTGGGTTTATATTTTTATATATGTCTATATGTAATAAAAACTAAATCTAATATGCTAGTTTTAGAGTAAAAATTACTGTCTATGTCAATGTTGGTTTAACAGTACAGTAAGGTAGCGTTAATGTTATTTTAAAGTGAAGATATACTGTATTGTCCCAAATATAAGATGGCCTCAAGTAAAAGACAACCCTTTTTGCCTTGGATGAGTAAAAAAAAACAACTCAAATGTAAGATGACCTCTAGCCTAAGTGCTGTTGCACACGTACCGATATTATCGGTGTCGGCGCCGGCGCCGATATCGTTGTTAGCACCGATACTGGCGTGGGTTGTTGCACACACACCGACAATATCGCTATCGGTGCTTGAGAGGCATAGGCAGTTTTGGGGATGGTGGCGAGCAAACAACATGTAGAATAGGTTTCTTTTGTTGTGTTTGCTTCATCTCCGGAGGAGACGACGCCCAAACCAGAGAAGAAGAGATTTTGGGTGCATCCTATAGTAGCCGCAAGGACTCTTGAAGGCACTTGCTATACTCTTTTTGGGAGATTCCCAGAGGATGAGGGGAAATTCTTTAACTACCTTAGAATGAGTACTTCTACATTTGACTACATTTTGAATCGTTTGGCTCCTCACCTCCAGCATCAATGCAAGAATGCAAGATGACAGCTGCAGACTAGTGACCACCTGCTCTGAGCACTGATATCGGTGTATTTGTAAAGGGGGCCGCCGACATTGCTCCGACAAGTCGGTAGTCGTCACGATAATGCTGTCGTGTCGGCATCGTGTGCAACAGGGCCATAAGATTACATGGAATCTCACTACCACCGATATCGGCGCCGGCACCGACACCGATATTATCGGTACGTGTGCAACAGCACTATTTTCTCTATGGCTCAATCAGAAGAACAATCGTGATAAATATAAGTGTGTTTCTTACCTCATGCTGAAGCTCAAATTTGTATGCCTATTAAAGTTGTAATAATTGAGTTATGGTAATTGAATATTTTAATTTACAAATAATAGGTAAATTTTTATTATTATTATTTATCACCGCGTCTTACTACCCGTTCGGGTTATTCGCTTTAAGTACTAATTACGCTAATGGATTAGAAATTAGGAAGGTTGAATTAAAGGAAGTGAGCCCGCATTTCTGTGGAGAGTGGAAAACCATTTAGGAAAAAGCAGCCCCAGTTCACCCTACTGAGATTCGAACCTCAATCTCCCTGTCCTCACAGTCGAGCTCAAGACAACTAGTGCGTTAGCCAACTACGCCACCGAGGTGGGTAGGTAAATCTTATTATACATTAATTGTGGAATACACTTGGGTCGTAATTGTGAATATTAATACATAGGATAGATATTATACAGTGCACATTCAAAATGAGTTTTTGTCTTTTGGCTTTGTTCGTTGGTTTTGACAATTTGTCACATTTTTCTACGCTATCTTGCACCATTGGAAGATATAAAAAATTAAAAATATACTATCATTAAATCCGCAATAAACTCTATTTTATTTACATAAACGTAATTCATTCACAAAACAAATAACCCTAAGATAATCAGCATGCAGCTGACATCACACACCATGAAGAAAAGAAACAAACACTATTACTCAACACTGTTCTGTTCAGCTAGCTGCTACACAGGAGCACTATTATGTTACTGGGTGCTTCATGATCTGCTCACTCAATCTCTTCCCGAGCTTAGTTCTTAGAGCGCATTCAAACGTTATGTCAGAGTACCATACCGCTACTGTACTTCTATTAACTAAAGGCAAAATAACGTTGAGGTGATGTTTATGTTTACATTTTTACATGTGAAATAATGCAGTAAAATGAAGTTTTCAAGTCAGTATTTGTGTGGAAATATGTTATTATGAATATTTACCAACTTTAATAAACAATATGTAATATATGAGGCTTTTCACAAAACCTAAGCTTGAAATTAATGACGTAAAAAGCTATGGTGTGAAAATATTTTATATGTGAAATACAATAGTAAAATAAAGTTTGTTTTTTTTACTTGTGTGGAAACGAAAGAATAAATATGCAATACAAACAGCTTTGTGCAAGAAGTAAGTTGAAATTAATAGCATAAGATGCTAGACTGCAATTATAAGATGACCCCATATTTTTTGCTTTTGATTTTTAATAAAAACTAGTGTCTTATATTCAGGCCAATACAATATTATTTGTCTGTTAAAGGGTTATGTAAATATGTAATCACAATCAATACTAGGTCAAAGATATAGGCTATCAGTAAATGATTTCATTAGGAATATGTAAATATTACAAACTATACAATAAAAATTCTAATAAACTGTTTAAATATTCCTTCTATGTATATGCTTTAGTGCCAGTACTTGTTATAAGCAATTTATGCTACCTAATTGAAGATAATAGGATTAGTGTGACTTTAGACTATTATAATATTTTAACTGATGACTGAATGGGAAACCAAATGCTGATAAGCCATCCCCTAATCAGCTGTTCATTAAATGAACCTTGATTTGTCAGATCTGTCTTAAGATTGACAAATTCAATATATAATATAAAAATGTTGACTTAAGATGTTCAACTATCCTATATATTAAAAATAAATACTTTTTTTTAGAAAATGACTAAAAAAGTAATTTACATAAAGTAGATACAGATGTGTGCTTGACCTGAAGAAAATTCTACAAAAAAGATCTTAGATCAATTAATTTTCAATTGTTCATAGTAAGAAATTGAGATAAAGTGGTCAGAAAACATATAAATATAACTTATTGGCTAGCAAAATGCATGAAACAAAATACATCTTAGTACTTGCAGTTAAACTAGGTTCGAAGCACAAAAGTTGCACTCCGTTAGGCCTATGCTGAAGCAGCCCTTGCAGTCCTGTTGAACAGGGACAACAAACAAACATACATTATTTTTAAAGAACATCAGGGTGGCCACTTAATACGCTGTCGTTGGTATAAACATTATTAGAATATATACAATCACATAAAAGATTTTACTAGTCACCTGGGAAAGCACTCAAAAGTTGCTAATAGTCTCATAACAAGGTAAGAAAATTTCAAAAAATTATTGCATAGTGACTAAATTGTCTGTTTTCCATTAATATACCGAATTCTTCATAAATTAGGCTGCATTTGTAAGTTGTGTGATTAATTAAGAAAATATGCTTTCCAAGAATTGTATTATCATTTATAATGTAGAAGAATACCATTCTATAAGCAGATGTTAGTTTTTGTAACATTGTATGTACAAATTGCTTATGGAGGAAGTGTACAGTCTTATTGTGACATGTTCTATTATGGCCCTATCTTATAAGCTACACCATAATGAAACACAGCAAGGAAGTGTTCAGGCTAAACAAATTTTACAACCCTCAAATTTTACTCACAAACTTGCAAATTGCATCTGTATCCAAGCAAGTTGCATGAGAAGCTTATTCGTCAAACAAAGACTTTTGTTTTGTAGCCTATTTATGAGTACCTACTCTATTTAAAATTTTTACTAAGTTCACTAATAATTATTAGTAATAAACTTATGTGACTATCTAATATTAAAAGATGTATCAAAATTATTTTTGTTAATATATTTGTAAATTAATTACCTAGTTTTTTAAAGTTATATTATTTGTAGAAAATTACTAATGATATTGGTAGTTTAATGATGCTATCCTGCCACTAATAAAATAATAAGCTTGTATACAATATCTATTACACTTTTTGTCTGAAGCAGGAGCAGACACTCCCCAACAAAAAAGGAAATATATCACTATTGGATAAGTTTCTAAATTTGTGAGCGAGTTTGAGAGCATGTAAATGTTGGAGTATCAAGGGTGCTATACAATAGTGAGACATAAACAATGTAAAGTTTGTAACTGAAATAAACTTCCCACAAAATCTTGATAGTTTTTTTTACTATTAAATTTATAACTTAAATAATTGATTTAATTGATGGAATGCTAAAATTCATAGAAGAAATGAATATGAAGGATTATTCATCAACAGAAATGGTATTTTGCGGAGCAGAATATACATGATCAAATTACTAGAAATAATAACTTGTTTTGCCAAATGTCTGATTAATGGCGACCCATTTTCAAAATATTTATCTTGGCAGATACAGGATACCCTCTAAACATATGGCTGATACCTCCCACTTACTTGAACCTGGAAGAACTAGCAGTCGTATAATTTAATATAGCTCATAAATTTAAACATAGATTAATCAAAATTCTGTTAAGGTAGGAATAGTAAAAAAGAAAGTCTCAGTTTAGAAGTACTTAAAGAGTTTGTATCAAACATTTAAAAAATGTGAACAACATTATGTAACCTTGCAAGAGAAGGAGAACAAGAGAGCCGAGAGATATATTCAAATGTTGTTCAGCCAAATGAAACATGAAATGTAACACAAGATCAAGACAAAAAACAAATTAATGACCTACAACAACTACAATATTTACAAGTGTCAAGGGTGTGTGACTCATTCATCTTTGATTTTTAAGTGATTTCCAACAAAAGTAAAAATATGGTATATAATTTATTGCTATTGATATATAAAAAAAGGAACATACTTTACATTTTGATCACTAATAATTGGGTATGTTATAAAATCAAACAAAGGCATTGTTTTCATTATCCAAGTTTCAGTTTTTTGTTTCTTTGATAAGTTTAATCAGGTCTACCCAGTAGTGTATTATTTGGTTAATCTAGTCCTGCGCCATATACCCATACTGATACCCATACACATACCCATACTCATATCCTTAGTAATTAAATAATTATAAATTTAAAAATCAATATTTGTTAATTTTCTAACAATGTTGTGTTTTAAGTAATTCTTCTTCCAGGTGTTCTTAACTATCATGTTTTGAGTCCCAAGACTTGTTATTCCAAAAAACATAGACCAAGCTAGAAAGGCCCTAATGGCTTTTCCCAGGGTTTTTTAGTGGTTAAAAAAATCCCCCTTTTCCCTCATCTCCAAACAATGGCCAATGAACTGTGGATTTTACAGTTCAAGGCCTGCTATAAAAAACAAGCAAACATTGTAAAAACTATTTTAAAAAAACCATGAACACATTTATTAATTGTTAAACCAACTTGGCATAGTTCTAATAAAAATGCAAAAAATCAACACACATATAATATTCGTAAAATAAATGTATTTGTAGTTTTATATTTTGTTATGAAGGATTTCTTGAGTTTTGAAAATGTTATTTTTAGTTTAATAGTTTATAACTTTTTCATCATCTATTGCCAACTGTTAAATCATTACACATACGAGAATCCCACAAGACAATATTCTTTGCAGATAATTTACGAGTTTATGGAGAAGAAAGTATTTCCTTATCAGACCATAATTTGTTATGGACCGTTCATCTAAATATCTCCTAGAGCCAAGATAATATTGGGAGTCATAATGTAAGAGTAAATGCACCCACATTTGCTTGGAGGGGGAGATTGGCTAACTATTTAGAAGAAACCACCCTTAAGACAGCTGGTCGGTGTTTAATACTGAATCTCCCTGTCACAAGTAGACCAGACCAGATGAGCTTGAGATTGTCAAGCATGCCCAGCGATACCAGTCTCTCTTATGCAGTTAAGAGTGAGCTCATATGACCCTCAACTCCACCATTTCTATTTAAATATCTGAATATGTATATATTGTGCTGGTTTGCAATTTATTTATATTCCATTTACATTTGAGTGATTGATATCTTTTGGTAATTTTACATATTAAGTGTGTTTAGTGAAAGGTTTGGGTGAACTTTAATGAAATCAGAAAATGTACAAGTTTGTAAAGGTGGAAATTCAAATAAATACTAGCACAAATTCTAATAATAGTGTAAGTAAACTACAGTCTTTATTGTTTTAAAGGACTGGGTTGTAAATTAACCAAATTTGCTTTTTAACCTAAGTTGTATATCTCAATTGTGTTTCAGGATTGCCACTCCTTTCCTAATACAATATTTAATGTTCTTCCAAATTTTTAAGGAGGATTATTTATCTTCACAAATCCCTTAGATTGTAATAAAAGAGATGAATACAATTTTATTTTTCATAAAGTTGGTTAATGTGAGGTCATGCCAATGGTGTTTAAAACAGGATTATTTGGCTTTGATGGAAAAATGTATGCAATTATTATGCAGACCAAAGTTTTAAGTATTTTGTATTTGGATCAATGAGCTTCTTTTTTCGATGAACTTTTTCTTCTACGCTAAGTACTAATATATAATGCTTGTAGATGATTAAATGTCACAAATATTACAGTATTTTTAAAGTTTTTTGTTGTTGCGAAAGTTTCTCAGGTAATTAATAGCACTATGTTTACTATTACTTATACTTTTAAAAGAAAATATATTTGTTGGAAGTAGTGAGATAATAATATGTTATGTTTACCTACCCCTTCCCCGTTGATCCAATTCTGTTGATCAGTGATAACCCTACTTATTCCACAAGTGGGTTTGTAACATTCATCCAAAATTTAGAGAAAATCTAACCCTCCATTATATATTTTAATAACATTTGGCAAATAGAATCGTTTAATATTTATATCCATGTTTAAAATCACAATCCAAACAATTGTTTCAAAGTTATGGAAGCCCAAATATAACCTAAGCACACTTGAAAATCTCTTGTGGTTACTGTGTGAAAAGTTGACGGTTTGACATAAAATATGTTATATCCTTATAATCATTACAGATAAATAAGTGGATCTTTTTAAATTTTCTTTCTAAATATAAATGGTTTTTAATAGTATATTGTTTTATAGCTTTGTATAAAGTATGATTTTAAAAACACAATTAAAATTAGAATTGGAATTTCCAAGTAAAACGTGATTCATATAAATTACTGATATAATAAAAGCAGATGTGCAAACACATCCATTGTTTTTAAATAACTTTCTCATATCTTTATGTACACCAAACATCTTTCTGAATTTCTTTGCCTAACATTAATATGCAATCAACATAGTGAAAATTTAACCTAAAACTAAAAATTGATTTATATTAAAATACCTGGACTAAATGAAAGCCATTTAGCTTCACAGGTTTGTGAGTACACTTTTTTTTAAAAGCCATAAGTTCTAAGTGAACTTGTTATTGGAGCTTAAAGCACTTGCAAGACGTGAAGAAATAAAACATTATACTAATCTCTAAGCAATGATGTGTAAAATGAGCCTGTTGGGGCATTTGGGTACAAGAACCAATTACTTCTTTGCTAGGGTTAATTTTGTCTATCACAAAGCATAAGCCCCAGAATCATATAACTGCAGATATAATCTTTGCTGACTAACTCTCCTCCAAAGTCAAAAGATTTGTGTTAGTATTTGGATTCACATCATGTTTAAATGTTGATTACAATTTGAAAGTGAAAATATCATGTAAAAGGAATAGTTTTTTTTTTTGCAAACCCTGTGTTCACATTCAATGGTTTCCTTAATATCACATTATGGTTTTGAAAATAAAATTACCCATATTTTCAACTTAATTAGAGCAAAAACTAAACAAATACATTATGTTATTATTTGCTAAGTATCTATTTGAACTAAAAAGCACAGGTACCATTAAAGTAATGAACTTCCTTTAAACTTTGTATATTAGATTTTATAAACATCAGCATTTATTGTTGAGTTTTATACACATTTATAAGATCTTGATTGAGATAGAAATGAAATGATAATTTGATACAGTGATGGAATTGTCCGTTTTAGATAAGTGATGAAAAGCCAAACTGTGCAAATATCATGGGTTCAATATTATGCTTGTGCTTCTTCCTAGAACGTTAAGGAATACTTTAACTTTCACCAGTATAACAGTATTTTGCTGTTTATAATCTATTTCAAAATCTTTGCTTGTGTTTGAGTTACATACTGTACATATTTTGTCCCCTCGTGGTTACAACAAATTCTTCAGACATGTAGGCCAAATTTTTGAAGTTATGTTATATTTACTGATAACAATTGATAATAATCACTTCCTTTAGTCAGGTCATATTCTTCAAACTTTTCTTTTGAAATATTATACAATGTAATATATTTTGGCACAGTTTTCGAAGTGTTGTAACATATATTTAGGGTTTTCTTTACCACACATCGAACAGTAATCAGGTTATAATGAAACTCTTTTATATGTGCAGCATTAATTATAAGTTATACATTTTAATGTATACACATGCACACACACACACACACACACTGTGTGTTCCATCACAACCTGTGACAACACATTTAGGATGCAAATTGAAAAACTAGAACCTTTGGACTTTAGTTGCCAATACAATCCCTTTAAATAGCACAAAATCAATCTTTATAAATAAACATATTTTTCTCAATGCTAACTATGCTTTTGATTCCTTGAATTTGGCTGAAATAACTATTTGTCACCTGAGAATGCAAGTGTCTCATCTCCAAAAGTGTTAAATTTGAGATATTTGGTGTTTATGTCTATTTAGAATGCACATTGTTCACCTGCTGTGAAATTGAGACTATTATATAATTAGTTAATTACTTAAGATGATACAAAACTCGAGTTGTCATCTAGAAACATTGGTTTTATACACATGGTCGAATCTCAATACTTTTTTACACAACAGTAGAAAATTGGACCAAGAACACTTGCATTCTCGGGTGACGTATTGTCATCTTGATAAAAATCACTGACAAGAGTTGTGGTGTCAGGTTAAAGGGTTTTTCCAGACCAGGTTTAAAGTGTGGATTGAATTTGTTATAATTTATCATTCTCTCCGGCAGATGTACAGTATACTCAAGCCACTCCAAATACTTGTGATATAGCTTCTCCGGGGCATGATGATGGAGACATGTTTAGCTTTAGGATATTTTTCTGTGTGTGTGTGTGCGCGCGCACACACACACATGTGAATACAACACCTAAGCTGAGTTGGTAGCCAGTCTGTACACTTAGCGAAGGGTCCTGGGTTCGATACCTAGGATGGTTAAAAAAATATATAATTGGTGAAATGTGGGTTTACCCTTTCACAGTGATGAATTAACGACCAGGGATGGGATGTTGAGCCTGTTCTTGTCTTAAGTTAGATTATAAGGCATATAAAGACAATCATGAAAAATCTATGGCTTGAATAAAAAAAAAAAGTATTCATACATGTTGTGCACATATGTGCGTAGGTGTAGGTGTGTGTGGGGCTGGGGTGGGGCGGGTAGGTTAAATGACCTTGATGAAGTGATATGGAAATTACCCAGGAGTCAAGAGTGTGGTCCACTTCTAACAAACTTATTTGACAAAAGGTTTTGAAGCCAAGATAATTACATAAGGCTAGCCCATACAAGGGGGTGAGGGAGAGGTTAAGGGAGGCCCAATGCCCCCTACCTTAGTTTGGGTATGCCCAAAGATCTGTTAAAAAGTGTGTGGGGGTGGGTGGCGGGGATTGGTGGGCAGGGGTGAGGGGGGCTGGAGGGAGGGAGATAGATTGTGATCCGCCCAAACCCTCAAGTTTGGGTATGTCAAGAGATCTGTTAAAAAGTTTGTGTGGGGGGCGGGAGCAATTGTGATCCGCTCAAACCCTCACCAAAACATATTTTACGAGTAGAAGACTTGTAATACAAGTTGGCTTTATGTATTAATATATTGTAACAGTATCAGTATGTAAAGATTTGAGAATTACTGATGCTAATGAGTTAGGGATGAGGAATGTTAAATTTAGAGGAAGTGTACTCGCATTTGTGTGGAGGGAAAGTGGAAAACCATTTAGGAAAAACCTCTCTCACTTCACCTGACATCATTTTAATCCCAATCTCCCTATCATCAGCAGTCTAGTTAATTGCAAGAGTTACGTCTTAGACCATTGTGCCACAGATGCAGGTTAAATTTAAATTACATTTTTGTGATTAAGGTGATGTTTAATTCTTGGAGTTTGTCTAACTATGCCCAAAGAGTATCAGCATATAATTCAAAATCGATATTTCAGACAAACAGTACAAAAATCTTGAAAAACCTGCATCAAATTAGATCCAAAGCCGTCTCTTGAATCTGGATAATCATAGTATTAAAAAAATTAATCAAATTAGAACTTCCATTTATAACACACAAACTCTTTACTTTGTGTTCCGGAAATTACAAATAAATATCTTATAAAATTTTCAACCTTTTTTATATAATAGGCAAATGAATATTCTAATAAAGCAGAACTTTCGTAAAGTTTGTGGCCACCCTGTCCAAAAGTATAGATTAAACCAACTATTGTAATTAGAGCTAGTTTGTTTCCATGCAGAAAAATAAACCATCAAGGATTCAAGAGTTGCCTCAACACAAAAGTTACCAAACATTAATTTAAACTAGTTCACATTGAGTAGTAATTAACTTAGGTTTTGGATAAACTATTAAACTATTATTTCAAACATTACAAAACTAAATAGAAAATTAGTTGTAGAAAAAAAAGATATTACCATGAATTTTTCTTCAAGATAGATTTAATATCAATATGAAACTATCAAAGGTTCACAAGTGTGTTAACATTTAATTTATCAATTCAAAAATGTATGTAAATTTGCCTTTGATGGCCAAACTATTCATTTAGTATAAGTTCAATGGATCAAATTCACACTGGCAAGAAACAGAACAAACATAACAAATAAATAAAATAAATAAATCATTATTGGTATGAAAAATTTAATTTAATAAATAATTGTTGTAATTGGAGAGGTACTCAACTTCTAATCTTAGCATAATATGTGATTGAACTCCAGTGATTCCCAATTTGTGGGTTGTGAAAATTGTAACCAAAAGGTTGTTTAATTTGTTCAATAGAATACACTTTGTCAGGTAAACGTTGGCATAGTAATTAATTTCTTTCCGGATTAATTTATTTATTTTCTTGGCAAAACAACTGTAGAGCTACATTCTATTGGGGAGGTAACTGCAATTAGGGTTAGTCACCCGATACCCATTATTGAAACAGTTTTAATATTATTTAATAAGTGAAAAGTGTGATAGTATGTTGATTATTTTGTTTAGTTTTAGCTAGTTTTAAGTAGAGAGGGATTGAATAAACTATTTAATGAATATGAATCTTCATTTTACCTTCAAATCCAAATATTGTAAAAATTATGACCAAAGGAGTATATAGGAATATATAAAAATAATAGAAAGTAGAAATAAGTATTAATTTTCTTTATTTTTGCTAAAATGCATATATTAAAACCTACATACATTTAGTCAAGTGTTAAATTAATTGTCTGGGATCTGATTTTTTAAATTATCATATAATTATGTTGGGGCTGACTGTTTGAAGTAAAACAAATTCAAATTTTTTAGAGAAACTTTTTTTTTAGAATCTTGAACCCTCTAATCTCCTTAAGGATGTGAAGGTTCGATCCCTAGTTTTAAGGGTTATTTCCTGTTTATTTCTCTTTTAGTAAGAAAGTTTGTCTAAAAACTAGACCATTACACAAACAGGTCTGGTGATCTAAGATTGAAACTTGCTTTGTTTGATCCAAAAATAAGATTTACTTTCTGAGTCAAGTAACATTGAAAATCTAACTAATATATCTCTATAAGGAAAATGGTACAAGGTGGATGGAGACATATAAAAGGAATAAACACAAAATGACTTTTACAATGCAAAGAAGAACACAATTCACACTTCACAATGCTGCCAATGGACAAAGAGGTAATGGTTGCCTCTTCAAGGAAATATATATTATTATATATTCACACCAATGTCCATTTACTGTGTTTGTCCTTTATGTTAATCCTTTTACATGTTCCTATTTAAGTTTCCTATCATTATTTACAGATTTCCCTTTTATGTTTTTTGGTTTCCCCTTTCAGGAAGTTCCCTTGTACGTTTCACACTCCCTCCTGATGAATTCTGATAGAATTGAACCTAGGTCAGGGGATTGGTTGTTGTAATATTCTGAATCATACTTTTGCTGCATAAAATAGTGGGAACTTTGTTTAATATAATTCTAAAGTTAATCTAGCACTTGTTAATTTGAGTTAATTGTGTTCATATGCCTCAAATTATACGCTACAATAAATCATCATTCACCACAGATCATCAATCTTGTCAAGGTCTTTCCCAGTGTTGCTGAATGAACACTTCAGGCAGTAACGATCAATTTCCTTGAAGAGGCAGCCATCACCTATGAATGATTTCTACAATACCAGTCCACCAAATTCTCTGTATGATTGTTACATTGAGGACATTTTCGTGATCTGGCCTCGCTCTGAATCATCCTTAGACCTATTTTAGATAATCTTAACAACAATTGCAGCCCACTAAACTTCACCTACAGCAGATCACAGCATATTCTCACCTTCCTTGATATCTATATCTTCTTTGAAAACAACAAAATCTGCACAAATGTTCATATCAAACATAGCAATCACCAACAAAATTTTTACTAACACAGCAGCCACCTGTCAAATGCTAAAAGATATCTACCATACAGTCTTGACACACAAGCCAAACAAATAAGTTCAGACCCTAACAATGTAGCTGAATATTGTGAACAACTCAACTCAGCCTTCAAAAGCAAAGGATATCCCAAGTCTTTAATAGAATACCAAATATCCAGATAACTTTCCAGACACATCGTAAGGCACAATACAATACCATCCTGGTCTTCAAATAATATACATTATACTCAAAAATGGCTAAAAGTTCCTAACGAGTTTTATCCAAAGCCAAAATCTTCTTAGTTCATTTCCAAGAGTATCTTTCAAGTGGCCTGCAATTTCCACAATATCCTAGTTCACCCCAAACTTCCAAACTCCAAGAGAATCCAAAACCAATCCCCAAATACCAAAGAATTATATCCTTGTGCTAATCCCAGCTGCAGCATGTCTGCAATTCACTTAACTGCTACATACTTAAATAGCAAGATCACTAAAATGGAATACAAAACCCCTTGCCAATACAACTGCAAAACAAATAGCTTAGTCTATCAACTACAGTGCAAATATTGTGATGGCGAAGATATGGGTACTAGGAGTGTGCAAAGTCCACATTTTTGGTTTAAAGCTAAGTCGAGTTGCTCATGGGAAATATTCTCGAAGTCGAATCAAAGTTTGAATAGTTTTCTATTTAATTTTGAGTAAAAATATTATTTTTTAATAATGTTCATAAAAGTATTATGTTGACATTGAGTATTTATTTAACACCAAACTTTATTTTACATGTATTTGTTGTTATTGTTAGTGTTATTATTATTACTATTATTAGCACCGCGGCTTACTATCCGTTCAGTTTATATGCACTTACCCTAATGTGTAATGGTAGGGTGATTGTGAGATGAGAATATTGTGTACCTTACTCATGCATGTGTTCAACTATAGCTAAACTCTGCCGTTATCCTAAGCATTAGCGGGAATTTGAATCAAACATATTGATTCATGGATTAAATAACTAAAATGACAATGTGGGAATTTTAAAATATTACAAAAATATTTTCAATATTCAAGAAATGCTTCAAGAGTTTAATTAAACACAGTGAAAATTAATAAAACTTTCATTAATTATTTTAATCTAAACTTTCAGGAAGAATAAATTCGTCTTCAGTTGGTATCAATCAATATTTGTAACAGGTTTAATGTCATGAAAAAAAAAATATATATAGTTATATATATTATTATATAGTATAGTTTCAGTGTCTTCCAAATATGTTTACATAATTAGAGTTAACGTCAAGATGAATAAAAGTGTCTATTCGTTGGGCACCACTCCTAGGATCTAGGAGAAAATAATAATAATAAAAAAAACTTTACCTCGGCTAACTTTGATGGAAGCACGATGAATCTTAATACTTGAGACCACTGGGTGTGCTCGAGAACTTTTTTTTTCTTCGGATATGACAATGTTAATGTTAATGACACTACCTTACCTACAACAATGGTGTACTGTAAATATCTACAGGAGTTGAAAGAATACTTAAAATAAAAGATGAACAATTTAAATAAAATGGATTGTTGAAATAAAATGTACTAATTAAGACTGCAATAAAAAAATATAGAAAAAAACCCCAAATATTTAAACATTTATGGGTTTATTGTTGTTTCCTTTTTTTACCACATCTCAATCCTATCTATGGAATACGGAATAAGTATAATTCTAATCTGAGAAAATAGAAAAATAAATATATATGGTATTAAATATATTCTTAAACAAAAATCGATTAATAAAAATAAAAATCTCTGAACATGGTTGAATTTAGGAGTTTAGAACATATAAAAGAAAGATAATATAGGCTGAACTTATAAAATATAAAATAATAGTTTTGAGAAAGACCAAAAAAAAGGTAGTATTGTTGAGGAAAGAGAAGAAAAAAATCAATAGAATTAATATTTAGACATAAAAAAATTAATCAATTCTCTGGAATAGATAAAGAGCCTAAATATATTTAGTTTTTTTCTGAAAGTTTTTACATAAATCCTGGTTTCTTGATAAAAGACAAAAATATACATTTAAAGTTGAAGATTTGGCTTGATCTCACCAATGAATTCGTCCATGTTGAAACAGCATGAATTTCTGAAATTTGTATCCTTTTATTAATTCCCCCTCATCCATAATTTAACGGAATAAACAATCACTGGTTCTTGACCATACACTTAACTTTCCATTTGTGTTCTTGTACTTTACTTACAAGCCATTGTTCCACTTTGAAAATAAATTTAGTTAAGAGCTACAGAGATTTTGCTCCATGTTAAAATGACACTGAGGAAGACGACCCTAATCTTCTTCAGACAGTGGTGTTCCATGAATCAAATTTAAAAACGTTCTATTTTCTTCCAGAAAACTGATATATTAAAACAAAAGATAAAATGTTGGCTATGAACTAGAGATGAATATAAAATAAAATGCAAATTTAATATAAATATTTAAATATATGACAATGAGTATGAACAATGTTTCTTAAAAGAATTAAATGTTTAGTTTTACCTGTCAGAATTGAAATGGGCGCTAGTTTGGATGTGTTAAAGTTTTTTCTTTTCTTACTTTTTTACAATCGCGAGACCCACCACTCACTTGTTTGACAAATCTGCGCTGACATTGAAAATAAATTAAGATGAGTCAACAAACCTCTTTGAAGGATAATTAAAATGTTTAATAAAAGGCAAGTGTTCTTATTTAGGTCAAAATTCCTTATTTAAATTATTTAAAACAGTGTTATACGTTCTCCCTTCAGTCCTTTTATTTTTGAATAGATGGAAATAGTATTAATTGTCACACCGTTAACACATCATGTTAAGCTGCAGCCAAACTTTGAATTTCATAGTTTCAAACAAAAATAAATTGGAAAATATTTACAAAAATTAAATTAATATAGGGAAATACATGGTAGAGTGGCAAATAACGTTACTATGTTATGGCTGCCTTGAAATTCAAAGTGTTAAGGAAGTTTTCCCAGTTCCACCAAAAAAATAAAGCAAACTTGTTCTCAAACTAAAAATGATAAAAAATATGAGTGTAATACAATCACTTTGAATGGCTTCTGCAGCCAAATATGGGTTTGAATCGAATACGAAGTACACCAAGATTCAATTCGGCTTCAAATTTTTCAATGCTTTGCAAACCCGTAATAGGTTCACTCAGACAGGGAAAGAACAATCACCATTTCGTCACTAATCACAAGGACCTGGACAAATCTGCACCCACCCATGCACTCTTAACCAGGACTTTCATATCTGTTACAACACTAGAATATTAATAGCATTCCCAAAACTGTAGAACAGTTCTTAACTAAGACAGTGGGAACTGCCTAAGCAATGGATTATCAGGTCACGATTACAACCAGGCCTCAACAGAAGATAGTTGCGATCTCTCTGAGATATATAATACTGTAGATTTTATTTTATTTTCAAAATTTATTATCATAATCATTATTTTAGCTAAGGATGAGATCCTCAAATCACTTGAATCCTTAAGGACATTCAAAATTCGAAAACATTTCAGATTCTAGACTCAAATCCCTAAATATATATATTTTTAAAAAAAATCCAAATTTAAAGTGAAATTAATTGTAAAGTTCTAATACTGCTTATTAGTGGTTCAGTACCAATTGTAACTATTGGATTAGTGGTTTATAAGATGAACTTACTAGAAGACCCTATACCAGTAATTTAACACTTAACCAAATGTATGAATGTTAAAATGAATGGACTAAAAGAAAGAATATTAACACTAAGTGACAATTTGTATTTTCTATTATTCTATTATATTTCCTCCGAGGTTAGTAATTTTTTTCTGGATTCAGATTCAAGATTCGGGATTCAAAGGTAAATTGGAAACTCAGATTTGTAAAGTAGTGGGTTTAAACTCCAATTTTAACTATTAATTTATGGATCATTTATTTTTTATTTAAATTGATGGATTGGATTTTAACAGATAAAGGTGGGAGAAATTTTATTTTACTCCAACTTTAGTTTACCACAGTGATTTAAACAATTTATTCAAATTCAAAATGGAGTGAGCTAGTATTTTTCTTATCTGTTTTTCTCTATTAAGTTACATTAAAAAAAATAGTCCTGATCATAAAAATCTAATTTAGTCAAGAATAAAAGTGAAAAATGGTTTTAAAAGTTTAAAGTCAATTCAATATGAATATACATATGTAAGTACTTCAGGCATAGAAGTGACTCTGAATTAAAGTAAAAACAATAATCTTGAAATAGTAATGAGATACATGAATTTAAAAAACAATGTTTTCCACAGTGTATAAAAGTGAATATTTTTACAGAGATCTATTTACAACCTTAAGAATTATATGACCAAATACCTAATTTTTGCTATTTAAATGCTTTTTTCCTTTAGTTACAATATCTTTAACGCATGGAAAGATGGTTGTAAAAGATATGCTGCGCTTATCACTGAGGGTTAGAGTTTAAGTTGGTGGGAAGCTTAGAAATTTCATATTCAAATCTAACTAAGATTAGGATTAAATTCGAACTTTGAAATCTTAATATTGAAAAGATTCGGATTCAATTTATTAGAAATTTCAAATCTAAATAAATCCTAGATTTGGATTTGATGGGTTTAGTTCAAAATTAAGACTATTAATGCATAGTTGCTTAACGAATTGATATAATCAGGCCGGAAACCTGTTTTGTGGTAGAGTGAATAGAGAAATTAACTTAAGTGACAGAGAATATCTTGCATTAAAAAAAAAGTAGCTAGACCCACCTTTTTGTAAATATTAATCAACCTTAGCACTATGATTAAAAAATATGTATCATCTTTATTTGATGTTTTACTTTTTGAGCTGAGGATTATTGTTTGCACAAATGTTTGACACCTTAGCTCAGTCGGTAGTGTGTCTCCTGAGCTAATGGTCCTGGGTTCAATTCCTGGTATGTCTGAAAAATGTATCATTCGTGAAATGTGTTTTTTCCCTTTCACATTGATAACTAATGGCTGGGGGTTATCTAATCCAGATTTAATTTAGTTTATAAGTCGTGTGTTTATATATTAGTCGGTTCAGAAAGTACACGTTAAAGTATCTCAAATAAATGAAAATGATTACATTATTTTTTTAGTTA
The DNA here is from genome assembly GCA_902151425.1 of Timema shepardi. Taxonomy (NCBI): domain Eukaryota; kingdom Metazoa; phylum Arthropoda; class Insecta; order Phasmatodea; family Timematidae; genus Timema; species Timema shepardi. The sequence goes on along the minus strand of CABFVX010001832.1, from coordinate 61,511 downwards.
ATCATAAATGTGCATAAATTGATTAACAAAATGTTTTTAAATATTTTAACATCAGATTTTATATAAAGCACTTCCATCATAATCCTAACAAATTATTAGCCTTAAACTTATTTTGTAAATCAATTTATTTGATCCAGTTTTTATTAAAAAATCAAATTCAATTTGAAAAAGTAATTAGTACGAGATTTAATTCAAATCAGACTCAAACATTTTTTTTAAACATGAGATTCAATTTGGATTCAATCAAAATTTCTTTTATGCATGAGATTCGAGTTTATTAGTCAATATTCAAAATAAATTTGAAATTGAAAATTGTAAATTCGCACAGGCTTACCAAAGTCAATGGTCAGATGGAAGCTAAAAATATATTTGTATCTGTTCATGGCACATTATGTTGTTAATAAGGGTCATGGCCATGAGAGCTGCACAAGAAATCCAGCCAGTAGAGCACCATTTTCATTAATAGGCTCACTCTTTCCTCTGAGTGGGTGGGTAGCAGAATATTTCTAATATCAACAGTTCATATGAACACTGTTTCATAAACCTGGAAGGTACTTTAAACTGATAGTTTGGTGTTTTTAAAGAAACTAAAGTTTCAGTAATGGAGTGAACTAAAAGGCCTCCAGCTGGACTACTCTCACTGAACATTACTAAAAAATTCTCACTAAGAGTATTTCTAAACATATTACTAAAGTTGTGATTGTGTTTTCTTTATAAACTTCTAAATCGGTTTATTTTCTGTTATTATATTAAATATAGTAATGATATTTGTAATATGTTGGCTTAATTTTGGTGCTGTAGTATAGTGGTTGAGGACATGGGTGAGTATGTCCTAATATAATAAATAGTTTCCAGGCACACATAACTTAGGTCTATTAGTGTAAAATAGGCACAAATACAATAAAACTCCAAAATAAAATAAAGTTTAAGAACAACTAGTGTAATATTGAAAGGCTTTTTTTTAAATTAATTTTTCAGATATCTAATCTTCCTAGATTAATGGCCTGAACCAGGGTCGGCAAACTTTCCGGGTCCCGATCGACTTTTACATTTATCAAAAGTCCCGCCATCATCCTTCATGCCTCCACTCAATCTTTTAATTTTTTTTCTATATATCTTGTATTTATTCCTTAAAGTCAATATTTACTATAATGTGTATGCCCCTGCCTCTATAGAAAATAGGCCTATATAAAATAAATAAAATGTACACTCTGTTTAATTTAAACGGTAGCAAGCAGTCTTTGCTTAACGGATTACACTATGGCCCTATCTTATAAGCTGTAGCATAATAGGATAGTGTAAGCTTGCCTTTTCGTGAAGATATAGTTTTCTTATGCAATCGACTGAAAATTGCTGCAAGATCGACCAGTCGAGCGCAATTCACTTCTTGCCAACCCTTGACCCAAACAATCCTATGAGGGGAAAAAATTAGCTCTACTTGTAAATATAAATCTGAAGAAGTTTCTCTTATTTGAACACCCCAGAGGTGGAAGGATAGTGTTCACAAAATCTCCTTTATTTGAGTTTCTCAGAGGTGATAGGCGAGTGGTCTCAAAAGTCCCCCTCATTTTAGTTCCCTCAGAGGTGAAAGGCAAATGCTCTCAAAAGTGCACCTTATTTGAGACCCTTAGAGGTGGAGGTAAAGTGTGTTTAAGCCCTAGTGTAACATTCATTTTAAGGCATTCAAATTAAGTTGCTGACAGGAAAGAGGTCAGGAGGCTCAGGTTTCACTACATACCTCTGGGTCTTCCAAATATTGATCATACCAGTCCCACAAGTCAGCCGGAGGTTGTGTGTACCTGACAAAAATATAAAACAATTTAATCAAGACATTTGAAATAAATTATTTAAATCTCTCTTGATACAACCACATAATACTTTTAAAACTAAATCCTAAGACCCAAGAAAGCTCATGAAATTTTGGTGAAACTCAACTTGAACTTTTGCTGAGTCAAAACTTTGAATAAAAATGTTTAGCCAAACCTAAAATCAAGCTTAAGAAAATGTTGTATAAGTCTGTTATGTATTAGTTATATTCATATTCTAAATTCATACAAGATTGTCCTACATTACACTTTACCACTTAAAAACTGTATCCATTTATATTTAAAAGGCTTTAAAAGGCTGATAAAGGGCTTCAAACTATGGATTTTACTTCATAGTTGGCACACACAACCCATTCAATGTTTTCCTGTTTCAATAAATTACATTCTAAATGTAAATGACACATATTTTAGGACCCAGTGTTAGTAGCAATCTAGTTACATTAGCATCAGAATTCATATGTAAAAGATGAAGTTACAACAAACCTAGCAAGCCGGTGGTGGAAAAATATAGGGCTTGAATAAAAAACTAACTCAGGCTGCAGGCTGGAAACAATAATGGATGTAAAGTAATTCATATGTAAAAGGAATGTAGTTAAGGTTCATAACAAGGACATTTTTTTTCTGGGATACACTTAAAATAGTTGGACTATAAAGGACCTAGATCCCAATAAAAATTTCAATAAATTGTATAGAGTATCTACTAATGACTACTAAGTGTTCACCTGCATTTGTGTGTCGTGTACAACTATAAAGACAATCAGGGTTGATACAATTTAAAAGGTTGGAGATTCCTTAACCTTCCAGACCTAAATATATGCATTTTCCCCGATATTTTCTAAGCAAAGACACGAATAAAAATCTTGTCATTTTCACCATTTTCTATAATATTCTTGACTGAGGAATTATTAAAAGCAAATAAAAGTGTTCTTGACAAAACCCCATGGATCAGAGAGTAAATAACAGTTTATGGGTTCTGTATGCTATTCTATTTTTCATTTATAGCAAACACACCTTGGTTAAAGTTCCAGTGACCTAGCTTTTACTTGTTACATCAAATTCCTTGACTATTCCAGGTTTACCTGTTTTTTAAGATGGCTATCAACCTAATTTTTGAGAAAAAAATTCTTTTGTGATTTGTTTTTAGTAAATAATGTTTTTTTACAGTATCAACAGACCAGAATTTTTCCTCCTCCTTGCTCTTGAATGTCTTTTGAAAAATGATGAGAATGAGTAAAATGCTGAGTAAGAATGAACATAAAGTGATTAAAATAACTCTACATATTTGAAACTTACTTCCAGTCCCATTTGAAGGACATGTGAGATCAATGTTCGACTTAACTTTAAAAATGATATGAAATAAATATATTCAATAGGATTTATTAAAGTTTTATTTTTAAAGGTTGATTGCATCTTCAACTAATTTCTTCATCTTCTTGTAGACTTACTTGCTGCAAATTATTATTTTATTCATGACTTTATTAATACATTCTTTTTGTTTCTTCTTTTTAAAGTTCCCATTTGAAGAGTACAGGAGGAAAGTCACATTTAACACATTTTTCAGGAGAACAACTTTTATATCTCAAACCCTAAAAGGACACCGGCAAGTACTTTTTTATATCAATTTAAATATGACAGCGCCCTCTTTTAACCATATCCAAAGTACAATAGAAAAATGTCATCATTGTCTAAAAGATGGAAGTACTAGCTCAATTTCAGTTAAAATTAGACTTTAGTCCCTTTTCCCATATACCTTTAATTTATTTTCCTCCAGGTAGTAAGTACCTTGGCCAAGAGCTAATGTAATGGAATAACAAGTGCTTGTGTCCTGAATTGTGATTCAAACATATTAACTGGAAGAATATAACCAACTCAACCACACCCACAAAAAAATCTTATCTGTATTAATAGTTCTTAAAGTGATTTAAGTTTTACAATGGAAAATGTTTTTGTGTAAAAGAAATGCAAGAAAATGAAAGGAAACATTTACTATATGAAATAAAAAAATCCAAAAAACCCAACCTTGGTAATTGGATGATGGCCAAATTGGCAAATTAATTATGGTTTTTGCTAAGACCTATTATTGTCTGTGTTCATAAATATACTACACTGTTATGTGAGGTTGCCAATGTATTTGTATGTAGTAGTTATCATAATGACCCTTGCACAACTATGCTTTATCTTTTTCATAACTATATGTGTTATTAATAGATATTTTCCTATGAGACAAGTGCCACTTGTGAGGCTAGACAAGAAACTTTACTGTGAGGAAGAGGAACTTGAGGGGTGATGGTAATGCAGTCAATGTATAGGAAATAAAGTAAAATAGTACTTCTTACTTCTTGATATTAGATGCCTCAGTAATTCCATAAAACCACATTATTTGACATACCATTGAGGCTATGGGGCTATGAAACATAAATTTAAGGACTATTTAAGGACTTTTTAAGGACCAAAACTGTTATTTCTCGTACTTCCAAAAGCTAAACACGTCAATAAAAAAACTATAAGCCGTACCAAATTTTTAAGAGATGTGAAACAATCACTTTTCACCAAATTTAATCACTAGATAAGACTACAAAAATAGAAATCTAACTTTATTGTCACTTACTTGACTCTCCTTGGTTTATTGGTTAGTGCAGTCATTCTATATTCAGTATTCCACAAGATGAGTATGGATTTCATAATTAAAAAATGATTTCTGCTGGCATATGCTTTTCATTTACGGTATTTTATATACAGGAGTCTAAGCATGAATGTTTGTACTAACAATAATTAAAATATCAGTTTTTTATAAGTCCTAGGATCATCAGAACGAGTAACAAATAGTTTAAAAAAAATATCGGGCCAAATAACATTTAAATGTTTTTATATCCATTTAACCTATCAGATAGCTGCTTGTTGATGTCAGCCAGTGCAGCAGTTTTTTCCCTTTCTGTTCTTCTGAAACTGTTAAGACTTCGACACAAACGTTCGATTTCCTGTTGTTTCTGCTTGCTCTGATAGTCTATCAGCAGATTTGATAAGTGTGTCTACATCAGCCTGAAGCCTTTGGTTTTTTTCTTTGAGTTCATCTAATTCTTCTGTGAAACTTTTCCTTTTTGAATTCTTCTGTGCAGTTTCTTTCCCTCTTCGATTCGCCTCCAAATAACTTTGCCACCTTTGTCGTGCACCAGTAACTGAGATAACCATGTCTTTGGTTATTTCAGTATTAGTAACACCACCAATTGATGCAATTTGTTGACAAATTATTCTCTGTGCAATGAGTGTGTGCTGTTGCATATTTTCCACTTCTATGTGCTTGTTTACAGAAAAACCTCTCTCAACTGCTGCTTGACCATGAGATAGAATAAATACCATTTTCATCACTCACCACAATGTCATATTTTGTTCTAGGCTTTGCCCAAGCACATAACAGTGACTCCAAACAGTTTGTCCCAGGCTTAAAATTTTGAAATTCAGAAGAAAAGCCTAACTATGCAATACATTCTTTATATGATGAAATTAATGCATCACATTCAGTTTCCTGAAGTCTTTTGGCCTTTACTAGTATCCTAAGCACTGACACAAACTTGGTTGCACAGTTAGTATCCACATTCATATCTCAAGGATCCATACAATTAAGGTTTCTCACAATTGAGTACTGTAATGAGCACTTATACAAGATTTTCTTTACTGTTTCAATAATAAAATCACGGCATTCCAATCGCACTTGAAGAACATCCTTTTCTTTAACAATTTTTTTTGTGGAGCAAATTCTTGACTGTTTTCTGCAGCGAATCCCAAGTTTATTTTGGTCACTGGCAGCTGGTTTTCTTTTTTCCCTACTTCAACTTTAACCAGTTTGTTATTGGTAGTTGCTTTATTTATTTCATCTTCTTTAATGAATCTCTCCATTAAGTTTCTAAGCATTTTCAACATGTCTCTTTCCAGAAATGGAAGCATTGGCGTATCAGTTTGGTACATTGTCAAAAAAAAGTTCTACTTGTTTTGCAATTGACTGAAATATTAATAGCTTTATAGGAGTCAATGCATCACTGGTCACTTCTTTCACAACTGTAAAGGATTTGGTGTTTGGATTGGGAAGTTTCTTGTCAGTAACTAACTGCACATATTTAGTTACATGAGGCCACATTTCAAGAACGCGTGTTACAACAGTTGAAGACATTGCTATCAGTTACTTTCATGTAATCTTCTCTTCTCAATGGTGTGTCCTTAAATAAGTAATAGAAGCTAGATAAAACTCGCTCCACATCCCAGGTTGATGATAATGAGCCATGCTTAAAAGCACCATGAATGATATGAAGCCCACAACTGCTGGTATGAATTACTGCCATGTTCGTGTCTATCTTCAATTGATCACACACCAGGTCATAAAACTTCCAATTTACATTTGGACCATCCATGGATAGTTGCTGTAGGGACTGTTTTGGAAGACCAATTTCAGAAATCAACCTTTCAAAGGAAGTGAACATATCTTCTGCATTAGCATGGCTCAGGAAATCTGAATGGATTTAACAAGACTGCACTTTATCTGCTTCCCAGTGGCGAATATGGTAATCTAACTGCTTCTCCTGAAGCTTTCTGTTGAGGCTTTCATCGAATAACAAAACATATGAATCTTGTTTCTTAAGCTTCTCCATGAGTGCAGACTGAAAATAAGGAGCAATGCCAAAACAACACACACACACACACACACACACACACACACACACACACACACACACATATATATATATGCACATTTTGTCTCTCCCAATGAAAAACTTTTTGCAATTCCACTGTCGAAAAACATTTTTTTTAAATAATAGTCTGATATCTTTGCATGATTTGTATGAATAATGACTGCTGCATACTTTCAAGGCCCAAATAATTTCGGCCTTTAGAGTTTCCTGTCCACTTAAGAAGGAGCTTATTATCTGCTGTCCTTGTGATATTGGTTCTGAATTAGGAGCCGCAGAACTCGAAGATTGCTCTGGTTGTGTAGCACCGAGAATATAGTGAATTCCTAAAGATTTTTTTTTACATGCAAGAGTACAATGTTTTTTCCCATTCATGTGACTTTTTAAAGCAAACACCCCCATTTTGGCAATGTCAAATACTGAAGAGCATATGCTACGTCTGGCTTTGTTCCTGTCTGGTACTTATACAAGCCATTTATTAAATTTGGGGTTATGTAGCCACAAATCATTGAAAGTACAATTTCCCGGCATATTGGCACGTAAATAAAAACAAAGCAAAAGGCGATGTTCTGCCTTTACGTAACACACGGTGTTAAAATTTACAAAAAAATCCATTCAAGAATAATTAAACAACGGTTTATTTATCCATGGCAGATTACTTGCTATCACACTTTAATAAAACTTTCGTGTGGAAATAAACACAGCAGTAATGAAGCAAACTGAAACAGTACTTAAGGATTTCCATAGAAATAAAACACATTAAGATAAAACAAACTACACAGCTACATTAAGATAAAACAAACTACACAGCTACCATCTAAACACAAAATTTCACAAGATAATGTTTACAGACACCAAAATGGCACAGCTATAGATAATAGAGTTATAGAATGGCAACTCCCTGTAGTATAGCTAAAACAAGAATTTGAGCGCTAAGGTGGTTGAAGGATGAACTAATAGCCATTGGCGGGCATTTTAGTGCAAAACTGTAATTATAGGTACTTAAAGTGTTAATCGGTAGTCGCAAATCTTCAAAGAATTATTACAAATGATGATTTTAAAGCAACTTATAAAAAACTGGCAAATGCACAGGAAATGAGTTTTTAAATATAGGAAATTAGAGAAAACATTATATTTCGACAGTAGCTCTATTGTGTTTGCCAGATAATTTAACACCGTTTTCCCTTGACCCTATAGAGAACACAACCCATGGGTTGATGACACAATAAGATAACAAATAAAACAAAAGAAGAGGGAAGAGTAGCGGAGAGTAAAGTAAACAGCAGACAACAGCTAACACTTGATCAAAGAGCATGCACTAGATATTTCATGTCCCAGTACATCTTAAATCACAGTCTTTACAACAATTTTAAAAATTAATATTGAAACCTGGAGATTCCAGGCCTTTTCAAGGCCCAGAGTAATTTAAAGACTTTTCCAGGCCTTGGACAGACACACATTAAATTCCAGGACTTTCAAGTACCATACAAACTCTGATTCATCCACAAATTGGCTGTGCACATGTTGTTTAGTCATTATACACCCCTAAATATTTGATGTCTAGCCTCACCAACAGTAATTTCTGTGTAATTTAAGCATATTACCCAAGATACTAATTTTACTGAATGATTTTAATAACAGTTTTTTATTTACTATATCGAATGCCATATGTTTATTTTAATTTAATTTCCTTGGCATGTCAAATTATTAGATGTGAAAGTAATCTCTGTTTCTTTACTCTTTTGAAATGAATTTTTTTACTATAGAATATTTTTTTATCGCTTTAGGCAAAACCTTTTTTTGATTTTTGAGATATTTTGTATATTTATTTGGAAGAAGGTACAGGAAGGGTGGAATAAAACATTTAAAAGGGAACAAACACAATATGGCTTTTACAAGGAAAAGAACGAAGTTTACACTTTACCTTGCTGCCAGTGGACAAAGAGATAATGGTAGCAGTGGTAGCTATGTAAAGTGTGAATTGTGTTTTTCTATTCATGTTAAAAGCCATATCGTGTTTGTTCTCTTTTATATGTTTCCTACCAACCTTTTCTGTACCTTCCAAAAATATATATATATATATATATATATATAAGTATTTTACTAAGTGGTTGAAGACATATATTTCCATTATTGTACATATTACAGCACTACTATTTAGCTACACTCTTAGAAAAAGATAGCATTTTGGTCCCAAATTTTATAATGAATAATATTTTTAGCATTAACTTTGGACTCCTGTCTTGGTGTGTCGGTGCATCGCCTTACCTCCTAGTGGTAGTGACACAGGCAACCATATAATGGCCAGCATGGAAGTCTCTATTGTAAGGATACTGGTTTGTAGGAACAGTGCAAGCGTGCTCAGGCTACGACTGAGCAATGGCTGTGCTTGTATACTGGCTAAAATGTGCCAACAGTGATCGGTACAGCATCCTTACCATAAGCAACGAATATTGTCAAGGGTGTGATTACGATCAAGGCTAGTAATCCGGTCTACTCTACTCTAAACTGGTTACTAAAAGAAAATGTGCAATATTAGCCTTGGATGACCATAGTTATGATGGGCAGGTGAGGTTAAAACTAAAGGTCCCATCCATTGACAAGCTGGCGAGAACATGAACTATTGGGACTTGGAATGTGAGAGGAGTGTGTGGTAAAGCGAATGAAATGCTAAGAGGAAATGATTGGAATAAAAATTGATATTCTGTATGTATGTAAAACCAAGCAGAACCGGAAAGATGTTTTAACGACACATGATGGTAGCCTGGAACTGTGGTCAAGTGTGGATGAATGGGTAAGTGGAAGTCACGTAGTAGGTTTAATCCTAGGACCAACAGCTAAGCTGTTTGTGAGAAGGTATAAGTTGGTGATATCTAAACATCTATTAATGCATATAAAAATATGCATTCATAGAACTATGTTGTTTGCTGGTTATGGGTGAAGTTGAGAATGTGATAATGAAATTTTGGAATGAGCTCACTGAAGTCTGGAGTGCATGTTATCTGGGTGAAATAGTTATCGTTGTTAGGAGATATGAATGAATCGCTTGAAGCCTCATTCATTTTTCTTTCTATCCTTAAATTTATTTTTATTAAAAAAAACTATAAAATGTATTGAATTCACTATCAAATTCAAAGTCTAAATCTTCATAACAGTTTAAATTAGGCGTGTGAAAATAAATAAATATTTGAGAGTTATGTGTTACCTGATATACATGAATCCCAGTCCTCGAATATATGGTGAGTCTGGATGGGTAATGAGTCCATTGATCTGCTTCCTTGTTAGCTTGAGTGTGAATAGTTTGTAGAGCAGACAATAGGCTGTGGAAACTATGCCACCAGCACCTACTCCTCGAACCTGCAACACAAATAAAGGCCATTCCTTTTTATATCTTTATATGAATCTTTCCTGTAATATCATTTCAAATATAAGCAGGTGTATATGTGTGTTTAGTTACTTTTATATTTCTAAAGTATATTTTTTTAATGTTTTTTTAACTTTTTTAAAAATTCTTTTGCTGGGATTGGGAATGATTAGTACTTTTGTAAGTGTGTGTAAAATTGTGCTATACTTAGTCCTACTTTGAAGCTGGTAAATTGTTTTCACAATAGTTTTGTTAGTTTAAATATTAAACCAAATCCCATATTGATTTAAATTTTGTATGATTAGACTAACCATTCATTTATAAACTTTAAAACTACATTACTGTAACAAGATGAATTTTATTAGTTATAACGCATTGTTTTATAACAAATGATAGCTAACAGGACATTTAAAAAAAAAAATTAAATAAAACTGCCTGAACTGTCTTTAAATAAACTACCATAAAATTAATTTATTTTATAAAAATAAACAAATATATTAGTATTTAAATAAACCACAGATATCTGTCTTTAATAAACCATTATTACAGGGTGTCCACGATCCAACCAAACTATATGAAAATTTCCCGACTTTTCCAGGTCTCTCGGGGCCAAGATGTTTCCGGACACTATATATAAGTAAATTATATACATTGTAGTATAAAGATCACAACTTATTCTAATATTGTTTTTGAACACATACACATTCTGAGATTGTGTAACTAAGAAAGGATTAACTGCCTTACCTCCTATCAGTAATTACACAGGCAACAAGTACACTGGCCAGGAAGGCAGTCTCTATAAAAGGTATCCTGGTTTGTAAAAACAATGCAAACATGCTCAGGATAAGACTGGGCACCTGTTGTGTTTGTGGTATGCTGGCTAAAATGTGCTAACATCGATCGGTACTACATCCTTACCGTAAGCGGTGAATACTATCATGGACGTGTGTACAAATAAGGCTAGTAACCTGGTCTACTCCAAGCAAATTACTTTTAAAAAAAAGAAGTAGAATCTTATCCTCAGATGATAGGAACTATGAAGGGCAGATAAGGTTAAAACTGAAGGTCCAATCTGTTGGCATGGTAACGAGAACATGAATTATTGGAACGTATGGAATGTGAGAGGAGTATGTGGTAAAGAGGATGATATGTTAAGAATAAATGATTGGAAGAAGAATTGAGATTTTGTGTGCATGTGAAAGTGAAACCAAGCGAAAAGGGAAATATGTTTTGATGATGAGTGATGGTAACCTGGTACTATAGTCAAGTGTGGTCAAGTGTGGATAGTGGGTAAGGGGAAGTCAGGGAATAGGCTTAAACATAAGCCAAACAGTTAGCTGTTTGTGAGAAGGTATAATGGTGTCATCTAGACTTTTATTAAAATATGAGAGTAGAATTTAGAAATTAGCTCAATGAAGTTTTAAATACATGTGAACCAGGTGAAAGAATTATCTTGTTAGGAGATATGAATGAATGGGTGGATACCCAAAAAGAGAATTCAGAAAGAGTGTTAGGAAGATATGGTGATGACAGGGTATACGAGAATGGTATTGAGTTTGTCAGTCAGTGTGTAGAAAGAGGTTTATTTGTGTCAAAAACATGGTCTAAGCACAAAGCTATTCACTTGCATACATGGCAAAAGGGTGAGACTTAGAAGTTTAGTAAAGAATAGCACCTGTCTGTGTGGAGTTGAGTGTGAAATGCATCAATTCCTAGTGATCTCAGTAGTTATGTGGCAGCTTAAAAACATTTAACCCATCATAACAAGACATAATCCTTTCAATTTAGAGTCACTATTAAAACAGTATCCAACTCCCATCTAAAACTGCTTTTGACTCACCATATCTTCTATGAAAGATCATCACACTGACAACAGATAACCAGCTTCAATGAATTTGGCACAAGTAATGAGCTGTTCTAATGGAACTTATTGTCAGCATCTTACCAACAAAAGATCTCATACTTGCACTCAACATTCTGTCCCAATATTGGGTCCTTTCCCTTCCAGAACTTACTAGATGTCTTCACAAGGCGAGGGGCGATTATCCCTTCCAAGCCCCTTCTTTTTGTCAGCAAATTTGATTGTATAGATTAGGATGTCCAACGAACCTTATAGTACACTTTGTCCTATCCACACTTGAAGAAGAGACTCTACACACTCGTCAGCCACCTCTACTAGTCGTATCACCATGATGGAAAGGATGGTCTCGCCGCCCCAATGCAGATAGGTTACGGCATGTATCTATTAATTATATCGACTTCAAAGAACCCTAGTTCAGGTCAGAAATATTTATTTAATTACTGTAGTTCAATTTTGTTAGGATGTAGGACTTAGTATCTCCTTCAGAGATCCCTTGTTTAGGTCAGAAATGTTATTCTAAGTATGTTAACTTTAGCAAGGTAGTTGTATTTGCTTTGCTGGGGTAGTCTTGTTTGAATGTAGGATGTATTTATTTCTCCTCCTGAGTTATAATGTACCGAGAGTAAAATCTTATTTGGCATTACAACTTTAAAATTCTGTTAAGCAGTATCATGGTAGACCTATGATATTAGTGTTCAGTTTGTGCTAACAAATCTTTGTCATAATGACTAATTGGTCACTTTCTAATCACTGAAGAGTAAAATAGTGCTACAAGCTTTATAAAGCAACAAACTTTACAAGAGCATGAATGAAATGTTGAAATAAATTCTAATTATATAGAAAGTGCAAGGAATAGAATAAGAGAGGCTATAGTTGAGTACACAAAAGATGCATCTGAAGTTGTGGTGGTGGGAAACTTAAAAAGAAAAGCACAGTGGAATGAATGGGCGAAAGAAGATGTGAGAGAAAAGAAAGAAATTTACAAATAAATTATTGCTATGAAGAGTGATACAGAAATTTAGAGTTTGTGGGACATACACAAAAATAAAAAGATGGATGTGTAAAAAGTAGTAAAGGAGAGTAAAGAGCAAGTGAGATTAAAAGGAGAAATAATGTAAAATGATTCTTAAGAAAATAAGCTGTTCTGGAAGTGGATAAAGAAAACTAAACAAGAAGTGCAAAGAAAGATCTTTGGCATTCAGAATAAATATTATGAGATGCTCTGGGATGAAAAGAGTATAAGAGAGTGATGGACAAGGTATTTTGAGCAATTGTATGGCAAAAACGTATACAAAGTAGTAGAAATAGGATTATTATGACAAGTAAAAGAATTAACAATGTTGGGGCATTCAAAGCTATTAAAGTGTTAAATAATGGCAAAAATAGATAGGATCATAAGTGAAATGTGTGGGAGGGCATGTTACTTTTTGCTAGATTGTAATAGTTGTGTGTGTTGAAATTTTGAATGTTTCTAATAACTGGAAAAATGTTGTCATTGTTACTTTGTATGAGGTCAAAGGCAGTAAGAATGAATGTAAGAATTATGGGGCAACTGGTTTATTGAATATTAAGGGCAAAGTTTTTGGGACAATCTTAATTTAGAGGGTGTGTGAAAAAACTGTAGACGATATTTGGGGTGTGCAATGTGGTTTAATGCCAAGTAAAGGTTGCATGGACCAGATATTAGCATTGCAACAAGAGAGTGAAAAATGTGTGGCAGTATGGAAGAAAGTGTATTATTGATAATTTGTTGATCTGAAAAAAGTGTACGATGAGGTGAATAGAAGTATGTTATGGAATGTTCTGAAAGAGTTTGATGTGGATGAATGGTTAGAAAATGCTATTAGGGCAGTGTATGATGAAAGTAAAGCATGTGTTAGGGTAGATCAGTGGTTCTCAAACTGTTTTTAGATTGTACCCCTTGGCCATGACTAAAAGTTAAATGTACTCCCCCTCAGGTTAAAAAAATTCCAAATTACAGGTTTAAAAAAATTATGACCATATGGTATATTATTGATATATTTAATCTATTGGGGAAGAATATCTCAATTAAAAATATTTCAAATGTGACAAAGCAATTTAGAGAGAATCCTTTCTAGCATCAACATTATCTCTTGTTGAGAATCTTAATGATAAGTTTAAAATTTAAATAAATATAATTTTACTGTAAAAAATTCTGTAGAAAAGTGTTTTACATTTTCTTCAAAAATTCATTCAAAAATAAAGAAAAAAAGTAAACCTAAACACAATATTTTCAAATCAAAGTTTCTAATTGTAATTCTGGAGCTGATATATTATGAATACCAAAGTTTTTCAGTGAGGGGGGTGTGGCTGCATGGCTTGGCACAATGTTTTGATGCCTGGTTGTCCAGTTTTTTTTTTTAGTTTTTTTTTTAGCACCACGTCTTACTACTCGTTCGGGTTATACGCTTTAAGTACTATTTACTCTAATGGATTAGGAATTGGGAAGGTTGAATTGGAGGAAGTGAACCCGCACTTGCGTGGAGGTAGAGTGGAAAACCATTTAGGAAAAACCACCCCCAGTTCCCCCGACCAAGATTCGAACCTCGATCTCCCCGTCCTCAGCAGTCGAGCTCAACACGACAAGCGCGTTAGCCAACTACGCCACTGAGGCGGGTGGTTGTCCAGTTAAATTTTTCAAGTAGAGGTCCAGATCCAAATTTAGCCTATTTTGGTACTTATTTTTTAGGTACACCATGGATGAAAAAACACTCACAGAGATATGTTGGTGAGAAAAGCATCATAAACTTGATGGTATGGTCAGCGATATAAGGAAACTTGTTCAGCCTTTGCAACCAAAGATCTGCCAAATAAATTTTCTTGAGGGTGGATTTGAGCGTTTCATCACATGACAGTTCAATAAAAAAATTTGTTGAAAATAAGTTTGGTAGACTGGAGTCTTCCACTGTAGAAAAAGGATCTCACATCCAGAGCTCGCTTCCTAAATTATCAGGAAAATATTCGCCAAAGTCTTCAATCAAACCCAGAAAATCTCTTATGTTGTTGACAAGAGAATTATGAAGCTCAAGTTCATTTTATTCTACACAATTAAACGTTGTTGTTAAATATTGTTGACAAGAGAATTATGAGGCTCAAGTTCATTTTATTCTACACAGTTTTCTAACGAGTGAAAGAATTACAGTTGTCTTTTCCCAACTTCTTTTGTTGCAAATTCAAATTTATTTTTTAAAGCTTTTATTTTGTCATGAACCATTAAGGGTGTTGTGTTTACCCCGCAGACCTTTATTCAACTCATTTAGTGGCTGAAATACATCAGCCATGAAAGCTAGCCTGCACAGCCACTGCTCATTTGTAAATCTGTCACTTAGCTCACACTTGCTGTCAGAGAGGTAACGAGAAAGAGTATGTCACCAAGTCATGACTGTTCAGGTAAGATGCTCAAATTACTCTAAATATAAGCAAGATAACTGTCAACGTTGAAGGTGTCAAGGGTTGAAAATTCTCAGAAATCAGTCTCCAGCTGAGAGCAAATATGGGAAAAAGATGGATAGAAATAACCAGGTAAGGGTAAAAGCCAACAATTAGGGTTCCATAAGTCCCTTGTCATTTTGCCAACTTTCCCTTGAGAGGTTGTTTTATGTTTCGTTGGTTGTCTTATGTAGTCATGGATAAGTGTATGAGGGATGATTGTGAGGATGCGGTTGGTGTGAAAATAGACCACATTAATGTGAAGAGTGGTGCTATATGCAGCTGTAGCCATATTAATGGCCAAGAATGAAAGCGACTTGCAGAATGCTTTAAATAATTTGAATGTGATGATAGTTAGAATGGATCTTTGTATTAATGTATCAGCAATAATGTGATTGTTTTTGATAAGGATGAATCAGAAAATGATTGTCAGCTTAGTATAAATGTAAAATTGTTAGAACAGGTGAATGATTTTGTGTATCTGGGTCGAATGATTTTGTGTATCTGGGTCGAATGTTTTTTAAAAATGGAAGGATATATGGTGAAATCAACATATGTGTGAATGTATCTAGGAGAGTTGTTGGATGTATGTGGATTATTGCAACGAATGAAGTAGTATTGAAATTTGAAAGAGATAAGGATAGAAGTAGGCCTATATAAGTGTGTTAATGCCCACTTCGTTGTATGCATGTGAAGCGTAGGTTTGTCAGGAGAAACATAAAAGCAAAGTGAATGCATTTGGAATGAGATATCTAAGCAATATATATGAAATAACTTGTTTAGACAAAATCGGTAATGAATGGGGGCTGAAGGAATGTGGTTTAAAAAGGAAACTAGAGAGGTGTCTTACGTTGGTTTACGCATGTTTCAAGGATGAATTTATTTCGAGTGACAAAGCAAATATATGATGGAAGAGAGTGTGGATCAAAATAAGAGGTAGGCCATGTAAGACGTGGTTAAATGTTGTAGACAAATGTGTGAAAAAGAGAAACATTAAGCGTTTTAAGAATATCGTTGAAGCAAAAGTGTAGAGAAAGTTAGTGAGGATGGGTTATGTACGGAGTTGGTGTTTTTTTGAGCTGTGATTAGATATGTATTTATATTTGTATGTAAAGGATATTGGAAATCTAAGCTATATTTTAGTTAGAAGATATTTAGTTGTTAAACTATTTTATTACACCAGTACAGTCATAAAATGTTGTGAGAAAATACGAGTTGGTGTCATATATACTAATGATTTAGTTTAAATGATTTTTATAATAAAGTCAGTTCCAAGCAGATATTATTAATAGATGCTTCTAAAACTAAAATTAAGTCAGTTGCTAGTAGATCACCACCAACTGTTTCCAGCCTATGGTCGGGCCAGTTTAGTAAAATACCCCCCATCTTGCTCTATCCTTCTACTATTCTTTCTCGTTTAATTGCTTCCATTCCTATTATCTCACTTGCACACTTCAAATTATATGCTCCTCCCATCTCTTTCTTGGTCTCCCTGGTGGTCTTTTTCCTATATGCTTCATTTCCAACATTTTCTTTGGCATCCTCTCTTTTTACCTCCTTATCACATGCCATACCATCTCAGTCTTGCTTCCTCTACTAACTCATGTATTCCCTGTATCCCCACTCTTTCACAGATAATTTCATTCCTAATCTTGTTTCTCCCCATGAGAGCTAACATGCTCCTCATAAACTTCATTCCTATGGCTTCCACTCTCCTAGTCTTTCTTACATTCAATGTTCCTATTTCTGCTGCATATGTGACAATGGGTACAGCGTACGTCTTGTACAACACTTCCTTACACTTCAAGGGAACTTCTCTTCTCCATGGCAGGTCTTTTATGCAACTATAGAACAACTCCTGTTGTCATCTTATCATTTAATAATATCTTCTTCCACATTTTGCCTCAATCACGCTTCAAAGGTATTTTACATTCTGTACTGTTCTCAGCTTTACTAGACCTTATCATCTTCCTTGTCATTACCATCACTTCATGCTTTGACATGCTAAATTTCATTCAACACTCTTTCAGTTCCTCATTTCAGTCCTTCTACCCCCATTCCATCATGGTTTACATTCTTTTATCCATGAGTTTTCCTGCCACTATGTTCATGACCATTTCCATTACCATTACAAATAATAATAGCAAGGATGCACACCTCTGCTTCACTCAATTTTGTATTTGGAACTACTCCAACCTCCCAATCTTTAGTCTTAACTTTTATCATTCTCATACATGCTTTTCACTTTCATTACAATTCCTCTTCCCATTTTGGCCTATCCCATCGCTTTCCAAACTTTATTTCTATTGATGCTAACATATGCCTTCTCCACATCCATTTATAAAATTATCATTCTTTCCCATATTCATGACTTCGTTCCATCAGCTGTTATAGGTCAAGGATTAGTCTATTGTAGAACTCTGTTCCCTAAATCCATGCTGTTTCTCTTTACCCCCACCCCCCCACGCGCCTTTCATTCTTTATTTCTTATTCACTTTTCTGGTATTTTATCATATATTTTTGTATAGTGGCACATTAGCGTTATCCCCCTATAATATGCACACATATTCCTGTCTACTTTCTTGAAAATAGGTATTATAGCTCCCATTTTCCAGTACCATGTTCTCCTTACAAATCACTCTCAGCATTCTACATAGCCAGTGTATACCTACTTTCCCTGCTGCTCTAATCATTTCCACACCCTGTGCTTTCCCTTGTTTCATATGCTTTAATTTATCCTCCATTACTATCCATGTTGGACAACTTTCCTCATTATCTGCTATTTCTTCCCGCTCTTCTGTTTCACTCTTTTCCCTTTACTCTTTCGGGTTGAACATTGTCTCAAAATATCTCATTCATACTTCATTTTCTTCTTCTTCTTCTATCTTCAATAATCTTCCTTCTTCAAACATCATGCTAACTTTTTGTCTTTTCTCTCTCCTCCTCTTTCTTACTCAGCTATATAATGCCTTGCTGAAAAATCTAAAGATAAAATATGGCAACAATGCACATCATCATAGTTGGTGATAAGTATTTTTCATTCATGAGAGTTTTTTTCCTTGACTTTCGACTTTTACTGTTCTTGCAGTTTTGTTTACAACACAAGTAGGCTACTGTAATTATTGTTGGGTGAATAATTTTACTAATTTCCATCTACTTCCTGTGTTGGATGTGATTGGAAGATGGAAATTTAAATATTGTTTTCAAATTACCATTTACAGTATTAGTTAGCTTAGTCCTTGGTTCAATAATAGCATCCTAACCAGTAAACATTATCATCTTGTATAATGTGCAGTAAGTATTATTTAGGTGTACCCTATGGTTGTGTGTTTTTGAAGAAGTGAAAGTTGAGTTTACACTTATACAAACTAGTTAGAAGATAGTTTTGTGGTAAAATGTAGCAAGTGTAGTCAGATTTTTTTCAATAATAAGCGGGGGGGGGAAGGGGGACAGATTTTTTTATAAACAGATAATCTCAAAGAAGAGCATTACTTTAAGGGTATATGATGAACCATTTAAATGGCAACTACTTTCTTCAGCTACCCCCATCAATTTTAGAATGGCTGTCTAAGAAAATGCCAAGAAAAAGATTGTCAAGCTATTTTGTTTTTCATAATATTTGACTGATGTATAGTCATTTAAGGGTTTAACTGATGTTTGAAATAGAATAATTTAACCATGCTGGGTAAATAGCCCAACAGAATATTTCATATGAATCTGGTGGGGAGAAATACGGGGTTTAGGGGGGGGTGAATGGAGGGAGGCAAGAGATAATATGTATGTTCCAATCAGTGTGCTTGGTTTCTCAGTTCCCTTTTCTTCTTATACAAAGGACTACTATCTAAAGCTCACCTTTAAATGTCATAAATTCACTAATATTTCAGATTTTTTAAATTTGTGAAATTCCCCCTATTTTACTTGTTTGTTCCAGACAGAAAAACATTCCTTTGTGTGTGTGTGGGGGGGGGGGGGGGGGGGGGAGTGAATGTTAGTGAGAGTTAGTGTGTGTGNCTGCCTTGATTATGCATGTTCTAAGGGAGAGCTGTATAAGGTAACACTCACCCCTCCACACATCCCTGTCTGCCCCGCTGTTTTGCGGCTACCTTTCTCCCAGGGCTCCAAGTGGGTCACCTTGTAGTAGATCTCATCAATGACCTCATGATATGTCTTTAGCTCATACAAGTTAACTGTAACACACACAACTATAATGTAGCACAGTAAATAAACATGTAGTCGAAGTGTCAATTCAGGACTGTGATTACCTACTATAGTCATC
The DNA here is from genome assembly GCA_902151425.1 of Timema shepardi. NCBI lineage: Eukaryota > Metazoa > Arthropoda > Insecta > Phasmatodea > Timematidae > Timema > Timema shepardi. The sequence goes on along the minus strand of CABFVX010001832.1, from coordinate 42,055 downwards.
TTTAAAATAAGGAGATGCGGCCAACAAAAACTGCAGAGGAATAATTTTTATTCAATTAATTATATTTTGCTAATTTGATTCAACACATAAATAACCCTCACAACTTAAATATATTACTATAAACCTGGTTCATTCCACATGTTTCTTGAATATTATTCTGAAAGCTTCATTTGCTTTGTATGTCTAAGCATATTTTAATATAGTATTTATATCTAATTTATTGTGAGTTCATCCATATTCTACTTCTAACTCTTCATGAGTCAATATGTATTTATACTAACGTAATACTTATTTAATCCAAATACCAATTATGAATTTGATTTATTTATAAACTTATGTTTTTATATTCATATCTATGAACTTTAATATTTTTATTAATAACTATATTTTTGTGAATCATTGGTTAATTTTATTTATTCAATTTGCTATAACATAATTTTTAATCACATATTACACACTTACCATTTTTTGACCTTATTACATCGATACAATTCACATTTAACACTAATATATTTATTGTAATTGTCTAATTATCATCAAATATATTTGCAACATTTTTAATTGATTTATTATAAATCCAAGGTATTCTTTTCCTATTATCAATAATATAATTCTACTTACCAACAAATTACTATGAGTATTACTAGAAAAATAGATAAATAAGGCATAACACAATGATTGCTTTAGAACACTACATTTGGACACAACAGAACCAATGTATAGTATTAAATATGGACACACCACAACAATACCTCTAAATCCCCAAATAAAGGTAAAATCCCTGCAGGATCAACACAATGACCATGATAATACACTATATACAGGCCATTATTTTAGCACATCAAATATAAGCACAATATGACAATTATATACTAGGTGTCAGCACAACACACATAGCAAATTAAATAGAAATATGACACCTTAATTTAAACACAATGGTTACAGGCATTTGTTCACTGTCATGAAGTGAGAAAGAACAGCTTCCTCCTCCAAAACTAGACTTGAGGAAGATGTAAAAATACATCGAAACTAATCATCATCTAATGGCAGCCTTATGACACAAAGAGACAAGGAAACAAAAACAGAGGAATCATCACTTCATTATGTAAAAACTCTTTTAGATTTATAATTTAATTCACAATTTAATAACCCATATATATATGACACAAGGAGACAAGGAAACAAAAACAGAGAGGAATCATCGCTTCATTATATAAAAACTATTTTAGATTAATAACACACACACACATATATATATATATATATATATATATATCATCACTTCATTATATAAATAATCTTTTAGATTTACAATTTAGTACACAATTTAATAACCCATATATATAGATGACATATAATTTTCTTGGAACATTCAAAGGACCCATAAAGTATTGAATGTATAATCTGTAATAACATGCCTTATGACACAATGATGTATAATCTGTAATAACATGCCTTATGACACAATGTATATATATGTATATATATGGGTTATTAAATTGTGTACTAAATTGTAACCCATATATATATATATATTGTGTACTAAATTGTAAATCTAAAAGATTTTTTATATAATGAAGTGATGATTCCTCTGTTTTTGCTTCCTTGTCTCCTTATATATATATGATATATATGGATTATTAAATTGTGTACTAAATTGTAAATCTAAAAGATTTTTTATATAATGAAGTGATGATTCCTCTGTTTTTGTTTTCTTGTCTCCTTGTGTCATAAGGCATGTCATTACAGATTATACATTCAATACTTTATGGGTCCTTTGAATGTTCCAAGAAAATTATATGTTATCTAGGATTGCTAGTGTTTTCTTACAAAAAATCCTTGTGTTTTTCAGAAAGAATTCTTATTCTTACAAACAATTTATATTAAGATAATGGTTATAAAGGAATACAATTCCTTTTTTTTAATAAATAGATTAATTTAGGTACTATAATTGATGTTTAGAATAGAATGATGTGATATTGATAGATAGAGAAATATATGCTGTCATTACTTAAACCAATGTTTAAGGGAGGATGACAGGGGAGTGATGAGACATGTGTTCAAATCAAAGTGCTACGTTATTTCGTTCACTTTTTATGTTATGCACTATTAAAAGCCTGTATTTAAATGTTCAAAATTCACAAATATTCCAGTATGTTTTTAGTTTATGGCAAGAATCTCAGTGTTTTGCTTTTTTTTCAGAAACAACAATGATACTATTATAGTATTGTTTATTTGTTTCTTTAAATAAAGTTATAATTTTTTATTTAATAATTTTTATTGTTTGCACTTGAAATGATTTACTTTAAAACATTAATTATGAACCAGAAACCACATATAGTATCACTTGTTATTTGTTTCTTTAGATAATTAGATATATATTTTTTTATTTAGATACTATTTTTATGATTTTAAATGTAAATTATTTGCTTTGAAACATTATTACATACCTACATTTTTATATATAAAGTTCGTTCAATGTAGGAATTGTTTTCTGGAAGGCTATTTTCCCTACCAGAGTGAATGGAGTATAAATATATTTTAACATCAAGGGACACTCAAGTATTTCTTTATTTTTTGCATTCTTTATATTTCATAAGTTGGCTAACCGTAATGGGCTTAATGTTTTGGTTTAAGTTTTTTTTATTTTGTATGTGTATTAAGATCATGGGTAAGGGTTTTTGGAGAGTCAAGTGTTGGTTGGTTAGGCCTATTAATTCTTAGTGCTTACAACTTTGATAAAGCTTAGTTTTAATTATAGCTTATAAATTGGTTGTGTCCAAAGGGCCTAATGTCATGGAACCAGTTAAGGTAGATTATACTCAAGGTTTTTAGAGTATAAGATTGGCTTGTTCCCTATACTGACCTGCAGTCAGATTTTCCCGAGCTCGTGACCTCTATCTAACGCCGGCTTGCTTCAGTTAAGTACTACACGTGGTCATGCAGTGTCAAACTCTTTATTCACATCTTATTTATGTCTGGTGAAGAGTAAATTTTTGTGCGTTTGTGGCGCTACTAGAAAATGCGGGGAAAGTATTGTACCGTTCCTGTGTGCAATAGAAGCCATAAGATAGCTAAGGATCCTGGTGTTATATAGCACAACTTCCCTAAATATCCTAGTGCCAGACGAAGATGGATTTATCTTTGTAAACGTGATGGAAAATGGATTCCTGATTTGTGTTCTATTTATTCAGAACTTTTTTACCTGATGATTATGAATGCGACCATCAAGCCAAACTGCTGAACTTGCCTAAGAAAAACAAATTAAAATCGCCTGTTGTTTCTTCCCTTAAACTAAGCATTGCACATCCTTGTTGTGTCTTCAAAAATGTTATCCAAGGGAAAAATATTACCCGTGAAGCTAAGTATGAAAAGAGATTGAAAAAATAAATAGTAAATGATATACTATTGTCCATAGATATGCAGAGAAAGGAAACACAAGTAGAGGGTGTAGTTAATTGTGTCTCTAAATATCCAAGTGATTAAACAAGTCAAACCAATGGAAATAAGACTGAAATGATTACAAAATATCTTGAATTACAAAAGACAAACAAAATATTGAGATTCAAACTAGAGAACCAATAGAGTGAATAACAAAAATATTTGGAAATTTGTAGGCTCAGAAGCAAACTTATTTCTCTAAAAAAGATTACGAGTCCCGAATTAGTTGAAGAATCAAAATTCGAGGAAAACTAGGTACTGTTTTTACAAGAAATCAGTTGGATTTACTGCTTTGTAATAAACTTAAAGTTCATTGGATAAAAGGAAGAAATTGTAGTTGCCTTGACTCTGTGATATTTATGTAAACAAACATTTGTGTATTTACAACAGCAAAAATGTAATTATCCCCAACCATGTTTGTTGATACTAGAAAAAAAAATTAGTCTCTATCCTTCCTTGGTATCCGCCAAGGATTTATAGAAGACAAGATGTGCACACTGAAGATGGCCGAGGAAAATAAAGAAACACATGAAAATGTTGCAATTCTTCGATATGACGAAATGAAGATAAAAGAATAGGAGTATGCTCGAAGGTTTAATCAAATTTTAAGTCCCTACAAACAAATGCAAGTAATAATGGTGAGATGACTGTTTTCTAACTGTAAGTAAACTATATTTCTAAACTTTGACTACCAAATCACACCAAAAATATTGAATACTGCTATATTAACATCATCATCATCATCATCATCATCATACTCGTTCGGATTATACGCACTTACGCTAAATGTGTAATGGTAGAGTGATTGTGAGATGAAATGGAGGACATACAGTTAACGTGGGATCCAAACCACGGTGAAGGCCTGACATTCCCCACATTCACAAGTTGTGATTAATACACATCTTGTCAGTCAGAGGTGAAGGAAGGGTTTGGAAATCAGATAAATCTGTACTGGGATACTGCTATTATAAAACTTGTTTAATAATGACAAAACAAAAGTACAAAATACTCTGTAATAGGCAAGTTTGGATGTTATTAACATGCTAAATTATAATTTCATTTGAGTAGTGAAATACACAATAACAATAACCCATGTACTAAATAAATAATAATAACAGTAATGGTTTTATCTATTAGGAGTAATAATGTGAGTAGAATAAATATCTTAGAGTAGCCACAGGCCTATTCCGCTGTTAGACCTCGGCGCGCAGCATTCATTGAAGTGAATAAAAAGTAGATGATACTACCACTTCGGTATTTTTAAGTTGTAACTTCCTTTGGTGTGAATAAAAAGAAGCAATAACAACCCCATATAGTTGTGACTTCGTTTTTTCGGATCAGTATTTTAACTCAACTTTAGATATGAATAAAGTGAGGATACAACAACATAGATGTAGCTTGCTACAACTTGATTATTTTGGAGTATGAGGGAGGACCCACCCCACTTTTGTCAGTAATCATTTGTCTTCCTAATGGCGATGTTCATGCGTGTGATGGTGAGAAAAACATACTTTGAAAGAAGAGTTTTGAGTGGGTTTAAGGAGCTGATCGTTTTGAGACTGAAAGTATTGATTTTCCAATTTCAGAATTTCTGCCAAATAGTGATGAAACTCAGGGAAAAGCGCTAACCCCAAAAAAATGCATGTAAATATTCTTATGTTACACTGCTGATCCTGGATTTCAGAGTGGAGTGTCAGAAGACTTTGGAGTGGACCACTCGGCAGTATGTAAAACTGTTAATTACATTATGGGTCATATTCTTGAAAAAGCTCATTACTGGATTAATTTCCCCAGTACAGTGCAAGAAATGAATAATGCGAAGTTGATGTGGCAAACACACTTTAACTTACCAAATGTTGTGGGTGCATTAGATTGCACCCATGTAGAAATTAAAATCATCAATGTTTGGGGACGAATACATTAACCATAAGGGTTATGTCAGTATAAATGTTCAGGCAATATGTGAAGCTGTAGAAAAGTTTACGAGCATTAGCGCCGAGTGGCCTGGCCCTGTGCACGATTCAAGAATATGGAGAAGTGCTATACGGGACATATGGCGGCACTGCTTGTTTGCTTGGTGACTCTGGCTATGGTATATCTCCCTGGCTGATCACGCCTTTCAAGCCGCCTGTAGACGACATTCAACGTCGATTTAATCCCAAACACGCTAAATTATTATTATTATTATTAGCACCGCGTCTTACTACCCGTTCGGGTTATACACACTTACGTTATTGTGTAATGAATGGTAGGGTGATTTTGAGTTGAAATGGAGGACCTACAGTTTAACGTGGAATCCGAACCACGGTGGAGGCCTGGCATTCCCCACATTCACAAGATGTATTGTCAGAGGTGAAGGAAGGGTTTGGTAATCAGATAAATCTATGCCGGGACCGAGGATTGAACCCCGGACCCCAACACAGAAGTCCGACACCTTACCCCTAGACCACCAGGTCACCCCAAACACGCTAAAGAAAGGGTAATAATATAAAGAGTATCATATTCATATTAATATAAAGATATCCTTGTTTATATTATAATCCTAATTTTACACCTAATGTTTGGTTGGCTAAAACAAAGGTTCCCAATCCTTGGGTAACTGCGTGCGACTCTCACTAGAATGAGTATCAAACCTAATAGTGAGCTGTGCTGTGCTGCACAATGCCAAACACCTTTAAAGACCCATATGATTTGAAGGACTTGGAACAAGGTGGGGATGAAGATGAATTTGTTGAAGAAAAATTTGGCACAGAGATATATGAGATTAATGCAACAAACATTCATGGTGAACAGAAGCAGCGAAATATATTCCATTCTATTTTAGTTATATATATGTTAGAATGTAAGAATTTATATTGTAAATATTTAATGAGAGATAAAATTATGGTTTCTCGTTTGTAAAAAAAATAGATTAAAAAACAAATTATAAAAGATATATAATTATATTCTGATACAGGCAGTAACCAGATATGAACACACATCCTTGTTGACTGTATGTGTATCACTAGGCTTGTCATACACCTCCTCATGCGGCCCACTTGTGGTCACGGCTGGCATGTCTGCAACAGCAATCATGTGCATAGTTGAACTGCGCGAGGTGTACTGGCCTACTACCAGCACACAGGCCACCATCCAGCCAGGATTTAATTTTGTTTGTTTAATTATTTTCTTTGATAATTTTTATTTATTTATTTAGTTTAGAAAAAGAATATTTCAGGTAGTTACAATTTCACTGTAAAAATTCATAAACAAAAAAGTCTGAGGTTTCATCAGTTTGTATTTCTTTTTAGTGAAGTTTTTATTGAGTTTTTCTAATTCTTTTTTCTCTTTTTGTATCTGAATTTTATGCAGTTCAAATTGCTGCAGCAAGAGAAGTCTCTGCAGTTGAGGAGTTAACATTATTATTAACATTATTATTATTATTATTATTATTATTATTATTATTATTATTATTATTATTATTAGCACCGCGTCTTACTACCCGTTCGGGTTATACGCACTTACGCTAATATGTAATGGTAGGGTGATTGTGAGATGAAATGAAGGACCTACAGTTTAACGTGGAATCCGAATCACGGTGGAGGCCTGGCATTCCTCACATTCACAAGATGTCTTGTCAGAGGTGAAGGAAGGGATTGGTAATCAGAAGGAGTTAACAATTTTTTGTTTCTTCATTTTCGTAGGACAACATCTTCTTCACACTGGGTCTTACATAGGAATTTGTAGATGGAGTATTCGCCTGTTTGACAACTTGAGAAGACGTAGAAGGCTTATTTGAGGGCGTTGAAGAGTCGCTACGCTGATCATTTTTAGATGCAGAGCTGTTGTCTTCGGTTAGTTATGATACCCCTACTGCACAACTTCCGGGCACTTTGGTGAAAACTGGATTTTCTGCATCACCCAATATCGACAAAAATAGTTTTTCCCAATCTTTTAATCTTTTTGTTCAGCGTCACTTTTTTTAACTGTTTTCTTTTTGTTTTAGTTTTCATATTTTGAAGCATTTTACTCATTTGCGATCGGGTCACTTTAACCCCAGTTGCTTTGGGATATGTGCTACATAGGTCTTCCCACGCCCTTTTTTTTTCAGAAATAATTTTTGGCATTCTAGAATTTTCCAACAACACTAGATGTTCTGCAAGTAATTTGACAAATATATCTTTGTCCACAATTTTATTTTCAACATTCCCTTCATCTTCACTTGATGACATGTTACTTAAAATGCTTGTAAAGACGACAGAAAAACACCTACAACTGGTACGCTTACACGCTTCAATGACCGACTGAAATGAACAAGATGATAGAGCACCACCTACAACTGTTATGCTTACGTGCATCTAAGACTGTTGGACATGGAGGGAGTGTGGAGTGTGGGTGAAGGAGTGAGAAAAGTTGCAACGTGAAAGGTAGTTACTGCTACCATATAGTTGTAACTACAGTAGCCCTATGACTTCTTTGGTGCTGACTGACAGCTCACAGCTAGCTTCCAACAGCTTTAAAAAGTTACCAGACCAAATTAAGTATCCCTACGCTGAACCAGATGATATGCAAAAACATGTGTTTAGCAGCTGTCACTTCTGACGGTCAAATTTTAGGTATATACCTAAATGTTGGCTGTCAGAAGTCAGCTGTGATCTGTCAGTCAGCACCTAAGAAGCCATGGGGCTACTGTACAGTAGCCTCATGACTTATTTGGTGCTGACTGACAGCTCACAGCTGACTTCTGACAGTCATCATTTATGTATATACCTAAATTTTGCCCGTCAAAAGTAGAAGCTGCTAAACACATGTTTTGCAGATCATATGGTTCGGCGTAGGGATAGATAATTTGGTTTGGTAACATTTCAAAGCTTTTAGCTGTCAGATGTGAGCTGTAAGTCTGCACCAAAGAAGCCATGGGGCTACTGTACCTATAGTTTTATCTCCAGTTTTCCCGAATACCACTCTTCTCAGGTAGTTATAGCTACCTAGTCTCAGCATTTGTTTATTCACTTCAATTTGACTTAAAGCTATCACTACACCAGTAGATTCTATTGTGTAGTTGCTACATTTTAGTCACCTCACTGATTGAGTTATCGTACCGCTGACTTAATATTATTTCTTCAAAACCAATTGTCGTATGAAAAAAATAAGATGGATAAAAGACTTGCTTCAAACTATTATATAAGACTTTCCCACTGACAAAAATTTCCTGACTGAAAACTAAAAATGTCCTCGCATAGTACTTTTCTCAGGTCGTACAGTTTTGTTGTATTGTTTTATTTATGTATAAATAATATTATTTCATTCTTAAAGTAAAATAAAAAGTGTACTGTTGCAATCGCCAAATTCTGTTGAATGAGTTCATATAAAAAATACTCTATTTGATGTATCTCACAGCCGTGAAGGGCGACTTATTTAAGCACGCTACACTAAGAAGATTATACAGATGTGTCCAGCAGAATGGCTCTGGACACAAAGCGACATCATCAGCACCCGCAAAGTGAACCATAAAACTGGCTTAACTGGCCAACCTTATACTCTTGTAACCTTGGATTATACCAGTGTTCCACTGAGTATTGGGAATATGTTCCAGCAAATTTTTTTTTAGCAAAAAGTGCAGTTTGATAAATATTTACCTAACCTAGAGGTTAAGTTCTACACACTTTGGTAGCTTATTTACAGCCTCAGCTGAGATGAGAAAGAGGAGCGGGTAGAGTGTGTCATCTAGAGTTTTCAAAGGTGATGAAAATAATGCACATGAGGTCAGTGATATTAGAGGTAGTGAAGCTGTCACTGTCAATAGCTAGGAGCATTTGAAACTAGGGGGCAGTATGTATGCTTTTGTTAAGCAAGATTATCAGGTAGGAGTAGGCCACTTCAAGATTAGTTGCGATTGGAGCGTGATTCAAATTGTGATGAGCAAAGAGTGGCATACAGGCACACCTACTCCTTAAGCAGAGGTAGGACACCCAAGGTGCTAAGACTAATGCAGTGGTTCTCATTCTGTGGTCTGTGAAAGTGGTCCAGGTGGTCCACACATGGGAGTATAGTAAAATAAATAGTATAGCACAATCATTTATAATTTCTTAGATAGTCTATTTTAGTTTGAGACCAGGTTTTCAAAAATATGTAATCAGTAATATAACCTTAATCTAACCTCAAATGATCTTTATTACATAAAGCCTGGGACACAGATTCTGTACCTATAAGGTACCTACTGGCCTGTAATACTTAACAACCCTTAAATTTTTGATTGTGGCTACATAGGCCGTATCCTTAACCACATGACCATGCAAACAATGATTAAGTCAGTAAGATTGTCCAATACAACAGTTCGAAATAAAATCGTCTATAGCAAGTAATGTGATCTGTGGTAGCAAGGAACAAGCAGAAAATATTTTATCAAATCCATATTTAGTCAGAAGAAAGTAAAATGCAATCTATTTTTTAGAAATAGCCTATACCTGAAATTTATGCTTATTGAAATTACAATAAATTATGTTTGATTAATTATTTTTTTTACAATCACGTTGTTAGTATGGTTACTATAGGTTGAAAATGAAAAAAATATGTGTAGGCATAACAATATTCAGGATGCAAATAAAGCAAATAATTGTACTTCTTTATATTATTTTTGTGTTTCCTATAGGTATGTCTTATGTACCTAAGCAATTCAAAAAGTTTCTGCACTTTATTCTTCACAAATTCTTTATTTCAATATAGTTTGCCTGATTCTCAATACACTTAGTCTAACACTCTAAAGATTTTTTATTCTGACAGAATAAAGGTTTTAGGTTGTGTGCGTAGACTCCTTGAACTCATCACCCGCAAATTGACGCCCCCACAGCACATTCTTGAGTGGTCCAAACAAAAGAAAATCAGATGGTGTCAGGTCTGTAATGTAAATTGGATGGTCAAGCAAGAGCTTTCCACTTATGGTCTTGAAGGGTGTTCAGGGTGTGGACAGCCGAATGAGGCCACACATTGTCATGTAACAAAACAACATCCTCAGACAGTCGCCCTCTTCATTATGTCTGTAATTCATGTTGCAGCATGTAAGAATACCGTTCACTTGTTACAGTAGTCCCACACTCCAAATAATGTTCAAAAATAGGGCCTTGGGAATCCCAGAGCAATATGAGCATACACGTTTTGGCAGAGGGCTGCATCTTAATTAATTTTTTAAGCCGGTTATGATGTGTGCTTCCACTGCATACTCTAATGTTTGGTTTATGGTTCATAGTGATGGATGCAAATTTCATCTCCTGTGATGATGTGATTCAAAAAGTTCTCTCCTCCACAATGGTATTGTTCCGAATGGCGAAAGCATATGTCCAAACAATTGTGACATTGTGACTCTTTTGTCCACAAGAATAATGGCCCTGGCTTGTTCTTACTGTTCATAAGTGGTTGATGTTAAAGGCCACTCTACATCAATCACACTTCTGAAAGGTAAAGCATTGTCACAGTATCGAGCACATAATTGGGCGTGAATCTCATTTTCTTTAACACCTCAAGACCACAAAAGTCATATGAGGCTTCTCTGTTTTTACTTAGTGCAAATGTAAAGGGGTGCAACCATGTTCATGTCTCAGTAGCAATGAAAACACTGAGTGAAAGTTCAACACCAACAGGTTACCAAGCCACCAGACTATAGGTTACAATGTTGCCAAGTCTCAACAAGATATCTCTTACCTATGGCCCGCAAACAAAACAGCACAGAAACTTTTTGAAGTACCCTCGTATATCTAGGATACAAATATAATGTATTAAATATATTTGAATGGCTAATTTCCAAAACCACGTAAGTCACCAAAAGTAGTTTTAGAGAAATAGAAAAAAACTCTTTTAATCAATATATATATATATATTTACTATGAGACCTAACATTAATTTGGTTTTATTGTGATTTGCGTCCTGTTTTGAGCTGTTTCATTCAAGAAAAAAGTATTTTTATTGGTAAATAAAGTTTTGTGTTTGCTACTTTGAATTTTTAGTAATGTTTAATTAGCCTTTAATGACATACTTTATTAATTACACTGTTTATCGCAGAAATATTAAAGTGGTCAATTTTTATTTTCCTACTAAAACAAATATTATATCAAAATTTTGTTCTAAAAATAGTTTTTATCCTATTTATATTTCAAATTAAAGAGCATAATCTGATCTTTAAAAGGATATAAGTATTATTATATCATATTTACTTTGTTACTAGAAATATCACAAAAATTATGCTAAAAATGGCCAGAATTTCTGGTATGGAGCATGAATTTTCTTGTCAGCAGTAGATGTGTTAATGTGCTTTTTTATTAAGGCAACAAGTTCTTTCACTCTGATTGGTGCTTTAATTTTGATGCGGACACACATATTTTCTTAGGTGTGATTGGTAGTCCAGATAATCTTGGTCGTAGAAAGTTAATTTTGATCCAACTTCTACAAAGTGATTAGTAGCAAGGACTTACGGATAAGGACTTTGTGGCCAGACTCAACTTCTATGTGATATCGATCTCTATGGAAATACTAAGTACTATATGGATACAGAGTATGTGTTTTAAGCTTAAGTCATGCAAATACTCCCCAGATATATATTTTAAACAAAATCACTAATTATGTAAATGTTAAAAAAAAAAGCCAAAAGTAAACAATTTTCATACTTGAGGGTTTCAATCAAAATCAAAACAACACCCCAAGAACACATAAAACATAAAGATTTGTCATGATCTTTAAGTCAAAATTTTTCACAGTTAGAATATTTTTTCTAATTTATTAGAAAGAAAAAGTGAAATAAACCAAAATAATACAATATTTACAGGCTAGCTACATTGTTTCACAAGTACAGTCCAATTTTCATAGGAAGAGCTGACATTCATTAAAATGTTGCTACATTATTAGCGTTAATTTATTAATTAATATATTTCAAGAGTGACAGATCATCTGATTTAAGAGATGATTTAATATCATCTCTAGCGGTCAGATAAGAAAGGCTCTTACTAATAAAATTTGCCCGTAAAAGGTTTAAATGAATTAAAGTAATATTATTATACATACAGTGGAGCGTCGTTAATCCGGATCGATCGGGACCGAGACCCATCCGGATTACTGAATTGTCCGGATTTTCAAATGTCCCCAAGAATCTACAGTAATTACTGGGTGAAAAAGTCCTTAATTGTTTTTTGTACAAGACTTGACCTATGTTTCTTTGCAGCCACATCTCTCAGTCTGAAGTACAATTTGTGTTGCCGTCCCCCCAGGTTGCATCTCTAACCAGTTCATAGCTGTCTGGAATGCTTCATAGGTGTCTGAGTGTGAAGAACCGGCAGCTTCTTCAGCATCCATTTCTTCGTTGTCGTCACTCTCTCTTACATTGCTTCCATTATCACCACTGCTGTTAAGTTTGTAAATGATAGCACAGAACTGAGCCGATCCGAATTGGCGACGCTCCGGGTTTTTGACGTTCGGATTTCCGACGCTCTACTGTATTCCATATTTATTGCTTGATAAACACTTTGAGTAGAAAATTTGCTGCTTCGACAAGTGACATGTAGGTAGTAAAATGGGTGGCCCTCGTGTGCCTTGAAGGCTTATCAAGTGGTCCACTACTGGGAACTGTTTGCGAAACACTGGCCTAAAACTATAACCATGTAGAAAAAGTATTACCAGATCTGGGCTTTGTTTTAGCGAGGTTATGTTACCTTAGTGGTGGACTTTGCTCAAGAAAAAAGAATCCAGGAGGCCACGTTTGTCCCGTCTCTGTCCACATAAATTGATGGTTTGTTTTCTCCACACTTCCCTTGTCTTGCATAATCCATTTACTTCAACAATAACCATACATGGAGACATACATGCTCTTTTATTCTTAGCACTTAATGTTTCTCTTTTTCAAATATTTGTCTAAAACAATTAACCACATCTTACATGGCCTACTTCTTCCTTTTGATCCACACAATCTACTTTCATACATTTGCTTCATCACTCAATCCACACTTATCCTCTCAACATGCCCAACCTAACGTGACACACTTCTTACATGTTTATCAATTGGATTTTCTTTCTAACTGTACTACTTCAGCACCCATTAATTACCGACTGTCCATGTGAGTTTTTTCTCACATACATTTCTTAGATCTCATTCCAACCACATTCACTTTGTTTTTGTGTTTCTCCTGACAGACCCATGTTTCACATTCATAAAACAATGTTGTGTTAACACAATTTTATAGACTGTCATCTTTGCAATAGTCCACACATATCCAACTACTCTCTAAGATATTTTTTCTGTTCTGTCAATTTCACCATCCAACATTCCATTTCTAAAGAACATTCTGCCCAGACACACAAAATTATTCATTTGTTCTAGAAGTTTTCCATTTATACTAAAATGATAATCATTTCCTTATCTGTTTTTATCAAAAACTATTACCTTAGTTTTGGAGACATTTAAACAAAGATCCATTCTGCATGTTACCACATTCAAACGATTTAATTCATTCTGCAAGCCATCAATATGGCAACATCTGCATATAACAGCAGTATCATATTCACATTGTTCATTTGTACATAAACACATCCTTACAAGCATCCCTCATACACGTATCCACGAATAAACAACCATAGAGACATAATACAACCTTGTCTAGCAACCAGGACAATGAAAAACCATTCGCTCAAATCTCCATCCACCATAAGGCATGCTTTACTTCCATCATACACAGACATAATTGCATTTAATAACCATGTCCACACCAAACTCTTTCTAAGAACATTTCATAACATATTCCTACTCACCCAATTGTATGCTTTCTCCAGCTTAAGAAATGCAAAGCTAAACTTCTTCCTTACTGACTTAATATTTATCAATCAGTTGAACAAAATCATTAAAGCTACTTTTGAATTATTTCATATTTTCAATAATTTTGCCTCAGTAAACTACCCTTTAGCACATTTTTGCCCAAAAGTCAGTTATTCAGCACTATCTGTGATGGCAAATCAATTCTAGATATACATTTTTAAACCAAATTGTTAAAGACATTTTCAAAAAAAATTGGAATTAAAAAAAAACCTAATGAGTAAACTAACCTTGTATGTACGTACATATGTACATATTTACACACAGCTACATAAATACATACATACATACATACATACACACACACATACTTAAAGTCCAATTTTTATAGGAAGAACAGTAGAATTCACCAACATTGAAAATAAGTAACTAAAGTTTGACATTATAGAAATTAGCTTAGTTAGAATGAATTATTAAATACATTTAATCCAAAATGTAATAAGAACAATCGTTATAGTACTTACTTATAGATTAATCAATAATGTTTATTTATATTATTAATTATAGAGACTTGTAATGTATTTATTTCATTTACGTCGTTGTGGTAACATGAGATAAAACAGTTTAAGAGCTATAAATTAAATGTATTATATACCTAAGTTTATCTTATTAGAACCGATCACTATAAAACATAAAATAAATTATTATTTTGTTAACCTTAAAAAACATGCAAACAAACTAATTATTTCGAATAAAATTTATTTATTTTTTATACTCGGCGAGGGAGCACTAATGGCGTTGGGTATTGGTGTCATCAACTGAACAAAGAGTCTCTGCCGGGTAGCCATCTTTGTTTACTAATGATAACTAACTTTTATAAAACTCGGCTTTGTTAATTTAATTAAAGCAAATAAGATACATTTAGATCATCTAAAAGTTATCAAACGGTTATTCTAATAACCAAAACTTTATTTTTTTAAATATTTAAAACTATTAACTTGATTTTATATAAGTTAAAGAAATAAAATACCTACCGCGTTTTAGCCAAAAGATTGAAAGCATGTTTGTTTTCGGGTTTAATTTGTGTCGTGTTAGTTATATAAAAAATCAGACCGAAATAAATAAATATAAAGTGATTATTTTTTGATACCGATAGTTTGGTGATTTAAAATTAGGCTACTTTGAAACGTGTGAATTGTGAGAGAACTGCAAAGTTTATTCGACAGTGTTTACTTTACATAAATCTTTTTTTAACTTTTGTATTCGTGTGTATGATTAATAATTAAAACGTGTTTGTGGCAGTGATATAATATAATATTGTATTTGATTATCAATTTTTGCGTGTTTATCAAGAAAAGAAGTGACCTGAACCCTAAGATTGTTGTGTTAACTAACCTATTGGCTAGGCCTAATTCCTGAGATTTGATGTTATTATAGTATTAATACAAAATATAATAAGACGAATTTGTTATTTATAGGATAAGTTTATTACTCTAGATATTTTCAAATTAACATAACTTATTTTCATTATTAAACTTTGTATTAAAACATTTGAAATATAATGGCTTCAGTTAAGAAAATAGGCCTAGGTCACTTTGTTTAAAAATATTAGTTACAGAGGTACTTGTGTCGAATAGATAGGCCTATAGGTTGTGTCTAGCCTAAGTTTTATTAATCTAATTTTTTTCCCCCTGAAAATGAGTCTCTCAAAACCCAAACAACAAGACCGAAGACCAGAAGAGCCTAGTGGTTCCAAATCAAGAAGAGAATTATGCACTCACCAGAGACAAGAAGATATAATCAACATGGTAGAAGGACTCTACAAGAAAAAGAGAGAAGAACTCATCAACAGATCCTCCTACATTTACACCTGGGTTCCTGCCACTCAAGAGCGATGTCATCAAATTAGCATCTGAATTGCTTCAAATCAGCGAGAGTAGTGCGAGATGGTGAGTATTTTTAAAATATTTTTTTTACATAATTATACCTTTGAAAGGAGTATTTTGTCTATGACTCGTAGTTCCCACCATTTATAGTTAATTTATAGTTAAGAACAGGGTGAAATTTGTATCAATATAGGCTGGTTTTCTTCCTATTTACATAGTTTCAAGTAGTTACATACATTATAAAAGGCTACGGGAATAGTATGTAAACATATACTGCAGACATACTGTGATTACAACTTAAACACTACCTAACGGCACTATTATTCACACAATGCTGTTGAATATTGTGCTATGCATTCCTTGAACTGTTAGTTCCAAGTTCTGGTCATAGATGGCAATTAACTGCACATCTGAGTGGGGTTTTTACTCGAACAGCCCTGCATTTCACCCTCCAAGTAACTCAAGTTCACTGAATCTTAGCTCGAAGAATAGCATTTATTGTGTGTCTTTTTTCTTGTGTTCATGCTTTATAAGCAATTGCTAGGAGAAAGGTTTATTTGATTAATAAATAGTGAATTTAGCTGGTATAGATGACAATGAAGATGAAATACTCGTAGTAAAGTTGGCTGAACTTGTGATAAAATATCAAATACACTGGTGTTTACGAAAGTGTACACCATGTCATAGTAGGCTCAAACGTTGACATGAAAATATTATAGGGCCTAAATGTCTCTCAATTATCGAATTAGTGGTTGAATGATAAATGGATCGTTCATTACATATAGGCAATTATACTTGCTAACGTATAGACTACGGTACAAGTGATATTATCTCGTGGTTAGGCCTATAGTCAATAAAATACAATTTTATAGTAAATTTATCTACACATCAGGTAGCATTTCAAATGTGGATTATTCATTATGAGCCTACATGCACATTTTATTGCACACAACAACGCCTCACCTAAATCTACATAACCAGCTGATCGTGTAAGTTTATTATTTGTATGACTTTTTTGTTTTGCCTTTAACTCAGTACTTTTACTCAGAAACCTAATAAGAGCACTTTACAAGATATCTCACTAGATTATCAGAATAAAAAATTATGTTGCTCCAAGCTTGTCTATGAACTTTTAAAATCCAATGTGTGGCTGTGGATAATTTAATTTTTTAAATCCTTAAAACTTGCTGTTTTTTTTAGTGGTATGCGGGTGTGGTAATTTAGTTTATATATCATTTGTTATTTCCTAAAAAAAAGTTTCTTATATGTATTGGTTTTAAAGAACATTCCCCCCTACCACCCAACCCAATCACACTTCTATTAAAAAAATTATATTAAAGGTTATTTTTTTCTGTGTACATTCTTGGTGAAGTAAGCTTTTACCTAAAAAATTATTTCAGTTATTGTGGTAAATTGAAGAAGTTGAGACTCCTGGAAAGAAGAGAATCAGAAAACCAATTCCTGGCGTTTCAGCTAAAGCAGTAGATGATTTTACAAGAGATTCAATACGTCAAGTTATCTACAGGATGTATCATCAAGGTAGGTTTTAGTGATTATTTACAAAACTCTTACTTGGATCTTGACCGCTCTCCCTTTTGCCTTTATTGGCAAATATAAGCTAATGATTTTATTTTGAATGCTTGTCCCTCAATATTATTGATGTATAAATAGTATTATACAAATTATTGCATATGCTTTTATAAGCTGTTATATGTAATTTTTTTTTTTCAAAGTGCAATATATCCATTCATATGACTTATTGATAATTCTCAGGAAGGCATTTTTCATTGTATACCGTTTTATCGGCCATCAGAGACAGTGAAATAGATTTCAACGGAAGCAAGTCTTCACTAAACAAGTTGCTAAAAGTTATCGGCTTTAAATGGCATTCAGACAGTGAAAGTCTAGTTGAGAATATGTTTTGAAAATGTTAAATATGTTGGCGTTGGTCCAATTATTGTACAACATTGTTTATCTTGGCTCCCAATCATTAACTTCCCTTACTTCACATGATTTGTTGCTCTAAGAGGGTGACATGCTAATTAGTAACCTTGATAAGCCACAGGTTCCTTGCATATATATACTAATTAGCAGTCACCCTCACTTACTCCCTTATTAAATGTTTGTTTTATGTTATAAATGTTTTAGTTGGAGTAAGCACGTGGACCACTGTGAGAAATTTATTCAAGAAGATTGGGAAAGGGAGATGAGGATGGATGTGAATGTCAGACACCCACCTTTAATAATCAACCTAGGCGACGACAATGATGACAATGAAGATGAGTCCAACTCCAGTGACGATGCAGAAGAAGTTCTGGCTACACCTCTATATGATACATTTTAAAGGTTCTAGCCCAGGGGTGAGATAGTAAATAACTCTTATAGTTGCTAACATGTTTTTACGCACATTAAATTAAATTATAAAAATCATTACCTTATCAAAATATTAAGTCAAGTTAAGCTCTTACAAATCCATTATATCATACTGTATAGCCATTAAACACTAATTTAATTTTAAAATAAAATTAAAAATAAAATAAAATCTTTTGTTGATTTTTTTTGCTTAAGTAAGAAAAAAAATTATAAAAAAAATTCTAATGGTTATTTACTCTTTTTTATAAGTTTTCTTGGTTTCAAATGGTTATTTATTCTTTTTATAAGTTTTCTTGGTTTCAAAACTTTGCTTGTCAAAAGTGACAGCTGCCAGACAGCTGATATTTCAAAACATATGTTTTGGCGTAGGGATACGTTTTATAAATCTGGTGACTTTTCCAGAAATTTTCTACTGTTCTTCGTACTGAAATCAGACTGTACATAAAAGGGAACAGACAGAATAGTAAAATCCACCTGTTAGGGTTCACATAAAATGTTTAAATTCAACATCATCTCAAGATCAATTTTTTTTTCACAATCATAATACATTCTCTTGATACAATAAAGTTAAATAGAGCGAGGCAGGGGAGTTCTCTCTCGATACTCCTCTTTGTAACGGTAATGGAAATGGTCATGAATAATAAAGTGGCAAAAAAACTTTGTAAGGAACGAATGAAGGACATTAAATTTGCTGATGACTTGATGTTTGGTATGAGGTAGAAGAGGAAGTACAGGCACAGTTACAGGAATGAAATGAGGAAGTGGGTAAAAGGAAGCGGAGTACAGGAACAGTTGCAGGAATGAAATGAGGAAGCGAACTCATTTCATAATCTTTGTGCCATACAGGTTTCTTTGTAAATAGCTTCCCTGCTTCTCTTGTTCCATCAGAGTTTTCTTGTGATTCTTTTAGCTGGCTTGCTTCTTGCATTTCTGGATCACCACAGGTTTCATCACTGCTGTATGATTTCCACTCCAGATTTCCAATCACCTACCGAACTATATCATTGGTTCGACGTGGTTCAATGTCTTTTCCATATGCTACATCTCTTCTTACTTCCATTGTGTTTGTGTTGGGAAAGTAAATCCAGTAACCTTTTGTATTCTCTCCGTAGCCAACGAACAGTCCATTCACTCTCATCAGGTTCCATTTCTGGCGTTTCTGTTTGGGGACATGTAAATTCACTTGTGAGCCGATCATCTTAAACTGATTTACATCACACATTTCATGAAACAATATGGAGTTTTGTCAGGCACAATGCTTCTTCCTTTTCTATATAACACAAATATGGCTGTGTTGACCGCATCAGCCCATTGGTTTTTATTTTTAAGTTTTTAGCACCTAACATTGTAATGTGTTAAATACATTTTAACACTTACTCAATGAAGCCCTATAATAGGTTTAAAACTATTACTACCGAATCTAATAAGTTCTAATAATGTGTGGCAAATATAGACTTACTGCAACATCACAAGCAGGACACGCCCAATACTCATCAAAAATGCCCCAGTGAACAAGGCAACTCGGCTTTGAAGACCAACACAGAAACATCTAACAATTGGGCTAGATGAAGAGCAAGTGAGAGAAGCTTCCTTTGGGGTGTTCTCAACAGCCGTTGGTGAGCGCTAGTGGTCGGGTTGCATGATGTTACAAGATTACTACCCCCCTTCGTACTTGGAAATAGCCCTGTCCAACTGTCCAATTTTATGAGTCCCGCTGGTATATAACGACCTGTCCTCGGTTCACATAATATCTATTCTATTGTAACCACTCGTCGGAGGAACTGCTGGAATATATTCATGAAGCATCTGCTAAAACTACGTACTGAAAACCGCGATGGTTGAGGTGTCTGTGTCACCTCCTCGCCGCAGAGGAAGCTACAGTGGATACTATAATTATTGAGGGATAATGTAATCTATGGTGAGCTTTGAGCTCTATTGTTATATGTCCAAATGACTAGTTTTTGTATGTCAGTACTAGTGACTTGTTTCCCTATGCCCTTAAGGAATAGTTTATTTTGATGAGCATCAAGTTCTAGTGTTCTATGTCCAACTATGCACATAAGGCATAGTTTATAATAGTGGGCTTTTATGCTCTATTTTTATATGTCTATTAGGCTGTCGCAAATATTAGGGTCAAGATTAGGCTTCTTAAACCATATGACCATGCTGAGGCTAATTTAAAGAATATAATTTAATAGTAAAGGATTACCAGTTTATATATTGCTTTGTTTCACGACCTAATTGGGTCTGTAACTGACACTTGTCTCTGATGTGTCTAACTGTGTACTAAAATGCGGTGCACAACCTGTGGAAGTGCTACTTGTCCATAGTAGTGGCCCGCGGGTTTTTTTCTGTTGTGTGTGGCCCCCTTATGGCACCTTTAGCGTTAGTCAAAAATGATCACTATTTTGTCTAGTATTATTGTCCCCTTTCAAGGATAACAGAATAGATATATTATTGGGGAGTTAACTCAAGCTAGCTAACTCATGTTAATTACCATCCTTGTAGCTCCTTAAACTAGGACTAAATTTGTGTGGCTTAGTTGTTTATATTTAAAGTTATGTGTTGTAGTTGGAAGCCTCACAGTCAGCAGGCTGGAGTAGAATTATGTATGATAATTTTGTAATTAGATTTGATTATCGCCACTAATTTATATTGTCTTAAGAGTTGCTGCCTTTCTTTCTATTTGATGAATTAGTGATTGTCCTGCTTTAACGAGTTACATGCTTTCTTATTCACACCAATGACCTATATGTGTGGGTTGTAGGGTATACCTAGCTGCTTCACACCTGATGCTCCCTTGTCGAGCCATTTATAATATTGTGACCAATTATATTCTCATGATTAAACAATGGATGGTTTGAATAATTTAAAGTAGTATGTTTTCTCTATTACAGGGAAAATGAAGTGTATAATACAACAGTTACAGTTGTGTTCACAATAACATATCTATCCTCTTGGCTCCCTTCGCTTTGGAATTATAGAAAAAAAATTTACAATGAAATTTAGTAGAAAAGTGAATTTAGACCCCCTTCCTCTGTGGGTCTAAGCCAATTGTACAGATATATCAAATTGAAATGCCTAGAAATTAAAACCAATCTCATGTTAGATCTAAATTCTAAGTTTATCCAATCATTAATAAGTTGTGTGACATTAGCAGAGCTATCCCAGCACAAGCATTTTTAACTTGTGTTTCTCCAGGACTAGCGTTTTAATCCTAGGCAGGTGCCCTTAAGGGTGATTTGATCATAAATGTTGTTTTAAATTAATTCTGAAAGAAGATACAGGTGCATTTATAACTAATTCTTTCATAGCTTCCACATAAGATAAAGTTATTATTTGCTTGTGTGGTAAGCGTATGAAATAGTAGAAGTGAAGAATACCTTTGAAGTAATGTGAGGACTGGATGTTTGTGAGGATCAGTGGGTTGAGGTTCATGGTTCTTTCATTGCCCCATAAGGGCAGTGAGTTGTTCTTCTTTTCAAACTTCTGAGGAGCCTTTTTCTCTTCATCCCCGGCTCCTGGACTGGAATTGTTACCCCACTGACTTCCTTCAACATTAATAAAACGAGCAATGTTTGAGAAACTTCAGGGGGCAGTTTAGCAGATATTAGTATGAGAACCAAGTTGTGTTATATGTAGGTACATTAAAAGTGGTACTCACTTGTTTTTATCTAACATCATCCTTTGATTTATCTGAACACTTAGTGAAGCCCTTGATAAGAAACTTCCTTGTGTTGTGTTATGTCTGCCTTCCCCCTCTAGTGAGATTTTCTAAAATAGCTTAGATGTAGTAATGACTATATTACTTCAAGGTCGTACCTCCCACCCTTTCCGAGTCATCAGCAGGGGTGCTCCAGAAGATTAGTCAGTGCTCGTGCACACATATATATATACAGTAGAGAAGGTCTACTGTTCACATTTCAAATTTTTGTATCATTCTGTGTATGCCATATCTAAGGTAAGCTGAAATTTCATATAATTTTTCTAATTAACAAACTTTTTTTGGACCTGGAAGGTGTCCACTAGCAAGAGATTTCACTTGAGTATTTTTATTAAAACTTTTGTTCTATAATAAGTATTGTTGTGACCCGTCTGTAATATTACCGTTAAAATATCAAAAAAATTACATTTATTGAAGATGTAATAATTTATTAGTAATATATTAAAGAAGGCCCTTCAAATGTTTAATTTAGGACAAATGATTGTGATGTTTTAGTATCTGTTCAGATTCAATGCTCAGAGATCTAACAGTTCTGTATATTTATTGCATTAATGGCATTTTGATGAGAAAGATTAAGGTTAGAAGAAATGTAGACTTATTTGAATTTACATGGTGAGAGTGAGAAACAATTTAGGAAAAAACCTTTAGTACATAGCCTACTACATTTAAGCTTTAATAATTATTACAAGAAACATTGTTATAGTTTTACTATAATTTCTAGAATAATAATATTCATATCTCGCTTGGGTGTTAATTATGAGTATGATTTGAATAAAAGTATTGCTTTAACTACTTTGAGTCAGTTAGGATTAATAATAAGAATTTTATCAATGAGTGATGAGAAGTTACTTTTTTTTTCATCATTTAGCCCATGTTTTATTTAAGGCATTACTATTTACATGTCATTATTTATACTACTAACCTTCCCACCAGGGGCAAGCCAAATTAAATTAAATTATAATTTAAACCCTGTATCTACCAGCACAGGTAATAACTTGTTAATCAATAAATTACAAATAATTTCCCAACACGATCATAATATATTAAATATAATGCAATACTCACTTTAACATTCTTAAATCTAGTGGTACAAAAATATGAGGATGAAGAGGGACATTAGGCCTACTCAATTTGGCTTCATTAAGCTCGGGATAGAGCTCGGAGAAAATATCATAAGTAAACAGCAGAATAATTAGTCTATCTACACTAATATTATAAAGAAGAAAGATTTGTTTTTTTGTTTGTAATGGATAGACTCAAAAACTGCTGGACCGATTTTAAAAATTCTTTCACCAATATAAAGCTACATTATCAGCGAGTAACATAGGCTATATTTTATTTTGAAAATTTAATTTATTCCTCATAAAAAATGTCGATAGTCACTCATATTTTATGGTAGTCTCTATGATGATTCTTAAATATGTGTGTTCAAAATAATAAAGCAGGGGGAGGGGTAAGGGGCCGGGTCTAGTAGAAAATAAAGCAAAAAGCAGGGGAAAGTAGAAACTTTGACATAAGCTACATATCTAAAAATACAATTATGTACTTATCACATTAAATATTCAAACACAAAGTAACTTTGGGGTTAGTTTTAAAGTGAATTAGGTTAGTAAGATGTGTTCAAAGTGTTGGAAAAACAAATAAGGGCAGGTTGAACTCTAAATTATATTTTTCAAATTAATAATTCAGTATCAGCAATTGATATACCGTAGTTTAAAGTATAACAGGGTGTCCAGCCAAACTATCTTTTAAAAGTCCCTGACTTTACCAGGTTTTCCAGAGCCAATTTCTAACTTTTCCAGTCACTATATATAACAAACATTATTTTATTAAGATTATAACTTAAATGCAATAATATTTTTTGACACATACCTATTCTGAAATTGTGTCACTTTATGAAGAGGTTAATGGATATCAGCCTAAAGAAATAGCCTATTGGGTAGTAGTGATATTTAAATTAAAGTTCAGTGAGAACATATTGGACCGTTAAAAAATTGTTATATATATGTTGTCTTAAATAATACTTACTTGTGGCTATAACTGTAACTAACAAATAATATTGATCGGCATTTTAATCCATGACATAAACATTTGAAAGATTGTCAATGTACTATATTATTATTATTACTTAGCACCACGTCTTACTACCCGTTCGGGTTATACGCTTTAAGTACTAACTATGCTAATGGATTAGGAATTGGGAAGGTTAAATCAGAGGAAGTGAACCCGCATTTGCGTGGAGGTAGAGTGGAAAACCATTTAGGAAACACCCTCCCCCCCCCCCAGTTCACCCAATCAAGATTTGAACCTCAATCTCCCCGTCCTCAGCAGTTGGGCACAGCACGACTAGCGCACAATGTACTATAGGCAGCATAAAATCCTCCCAAAGTCGAGGATGGCTGCGTTCGTTGTCTGATGGCTCATGAACATAATTGATCACTAATATGTAACTGACCATGTTCACATGTTCATCACAAACTCTGCCTTAAAATATAAGTGAAGAATGACTCTGGGTATGGGACGACTCATGGAAAGCTCAGTGGTTAGAGCATTGACATACTAGCCAAAGGTCCAAGGTTCGATTACTATGTCAAAGTGTCGTTTTTTAATGTAAGGAATAAAATAGTGTATAGTCCTAAATAGTTATTGTTTGTATTCATGCTACTTTACTTTACATTCACTACTTTTTCTAGACTGTGGCTTGGTTTTTTATATTCAAGCCATATAATTATATTTTCTACTGCCAGCTGGCTAGATCTGTCATAGCTTCATATGCCTTAGGCTATAATGAATATATCTTTTAAGACTAGGACAGGCACAACATTCAGTCCACGGCTGTTATTTCATTACTGTGAAAGGGTAAGCCCACTTTTCACCAATGATAAATTTTTCAGCCATGCCGGGAATCAAACCCAGGACTCTTAGTTCAGTAAATAGACATGCTATTGACTGAGCTAAGGCGTTGAATTGTGTTCATGCGACTACAGATAGAATATAAGAGACATCAGTGAAGATGGTCTAAATAGTGTTCATTATTATAAAGTAATGAGTAAATTACCAAACTTTGTTCAGAAAATATTTTTTCTTTGTGATTTTTTGTATAGGTATTATTAAAGATATTGTCACATTGATTAAATTTTCATTAGAATTAAGATTTTAAATAGCCTAGTTGTAGAAAATAAATATAGGTGTGCCCTACTGTAAATTCTGAGTGTGAGACTAAAGTACAGGTAGCCCTTCCAGTACTGATAATTAGCCTATATATTTTTGTATGCAGCTAATTGTACATTTTTTAAAGTTTAAAATTTTATTTGAATTCACTAAAGCCTTAGATTAGTCGTTATCACGCTTAATTACCTCACCAGAAGTCCAAGGATTGATTCCAGACACGGCCAAAGAGTAATATTGTTGATATGAAATGCCAGTCAGGGAAGTGGGAACTGGATGTTGTGTTTGATTTAGTAAGTAGACAATGTATATTTTGCACAGCTAAAGTTGGCCAACCTGTTTTAGTTGTATATCTGTTAAGGTTGGCATAACTAAAATGGCATAGTGAATACACCTGTGGAACTGATGTACAGGCAACCAAACTACTTGCTAATATAAACTTATTACATAATTATGTTCAAGTGTGTTCCAACTGACTAGAATTATTTCTCCATGTGTATTCCCTGGGCAGAAAGTGTTTAGGAATCGGAACCAGCAGAGGAAAGAAGAATTGCCCAATTCAATGGGTAAAACTTCAACGAAAAGTTGAATATTATAACTTTTGTAGTGATTGTTTTTATGATACTGCTTCATTTTATATCTACAGTCAACGCCTTGTGCCCCAATTTACACTAATTGAAACATTTGAACAGAACTTTTGTTTTGCTTTTGAAATCTATATCCCTGTCCCTTTGATCTTCTTTAATTTCAGACAACACACTATTTTCACACTTGATACATTTGTCCAAGAGTCGTCCTTTTGTAAACCCCATTGTGAATTTGGCAGGTTATATAGTTTTCTATGCAGTAATTAGGAGGCCAAATGATTTTGGCAGTGTCATAAGGTGACACACTGTGTCTGTTTCTGCAAGTTTTGCACCAGTTTTTTTTCAGATTCCAAACTTATTTTGAAACACAAATAGTCTAAATGTTCTTCCACATTATTGCCAAGTCTTGAAATTTTGGAATTTCTTAGCTAATAGTTTCTTACGTAGGCACACTTGATTCGCAATACTGTCTCTGGAAGGTATTCTTTACTGATAGTGTATTCATGATTTATTTTTAGGGTTGGTTTGTCCTTAACACATTCAAAATAACTCAATCTTTTCTGTCACCACTGACCTACATTCCTTATCATTCTTATTAATTTTTTTTCTGCCTTGATTCATTCTGCTTCCTTAGTGGGGTCACTTCATCTCACATTTAATCTCTTCTTGTCCAATTTTGTAGAGGAAGACATGAATACACCATTGGACAAGAAGAGATTAAATGCGAGATGAAGTGACCCCACTAAGGAAGCAGAATGAATCAAGGCAGAAAAAAAATTAATAAGAATGATAAGGAATGTAGGTCAGTGGTGACAGAAAAGATTGAGTTATTTTGAATGTGTTAAGGACAAACCAACCCTAAAAATAAATCATGAATACACTATC
Source organism: Timema shepardi (assembly GCA_902151425.1). Lineage (NCBI taxonomy): Eukaryota > Metazoa > Arthropoda > Insecta > Phasmatodea > Timematidae > Timema > Timema shepardi. The sequence continues at coordinate 15,223 of CABFVX010001832.1, read as the reverse complement.
AGTAAAGAATACCTTCCAGAGACAGTATTGCGAATCAAGTGTGCCTACGTAAGAAACTATTAGCTAAGAAATTCCAAAATTTCAAGACTTGGCAATAATGTGGAAGAACATTTAGACTATTTGTGTTTCAAAATAAGTTTGGAATCTGAAAAAAAACTGGTGCAAAACTTGCAGAAACAGACACAGTGTGTCACCTTATGACACTGCCAAAATCATTTGGCCTCCTAATTACTGCATAGAAAACTATATAACCTGCCAAATTCACAATGGGGTTTACAAAAGGACGACTCTTGGACAAATGTATCAAGTGTGAAAATAGTGTGTTGTCTGAAATTAAAGAAGATCAAAGGGACAGGGATATAGATTTCAAAAGCAAAACAAAAGTTCTGTTCAAATGTTTCAATTAGTGTAAATTGGGGCACAAGGCGTTGACTGTAGATATAAAATGAAGCAGTATCATAAAAACAATCACTACAAAAGTTATAATATTCAACTTTTCAGGAATGGTTATAAAGGGAATTTAAGTTATGTAGCCTATAAGAAGAAATTGCTTTATTAATGAAGAAGTGTGTTTTGTTTAGTGAAAGTGAATCTGGAAAAAATGACATTGTATGATAAGTTTTAAGCCTATTTAGACAGAGGTGCAAATAATAACATGATTGATGACCAAATGCTTGTTCATTCTAGGCCAATAAAGAGTCCATTCACAATAGGTTTTTACCTGGATGACAATTCGGAAATCATTTGTTTAGGTTTTGGGTTGCTAACACTTATAAAAGATCACTGTTTTGTTATAAATGAAAAGTTTTTAAATACCTGTTATATTTTACATTTAAAATAATGTAAACTAAGTGTTCTCATATTATTTTATTACTTTCAATAAAAAAAAATTATCCAACTCGAAACCGTAGACCTATTTCAAACATAGGCCTAATTTAAAGTACTTATTATTTGTTTTGGAACGTTATCAATTATGTGTAATACATTAATACCTTTTAATACAGGCATCAAATTTACTTGGAGAAGAGAAAATACTTGTCAATTTTCTTAAATATAATAAATGATTATATGGTTATTTTATCATGTTTCAAAATATTTAACTGAATAAAATATTTTCATCAACTGTGTGGGTGCATCGTTGTAAGAAACTTGTTTATCATTATGTTCAACTACGTGGTTTAATTCATCGGTCGCCATTTTGAAGTTATGTTTGTTAGAAGTTTTTGCAAATGTGGTGTGAATATAATTTTTTTTAAGTGGAATAAAACGATTAATAAGCTTTGTGTCTGACCTCAAATAAATACAAAAATAATACTGGCCTAAATTACCGTGAGACAGACAGACAGACAGACACACACACAGTAAACCGGTATTGCAAATGCCAAAGCCAAAGCAACAGAGTAGCTGATAATTACAGTAGCCACGTGGCTTCTTTGATGCTGAATGATGGTTCACAGCTAACAGTTGTCATCTTTAAATGGATACCAGACCAAATTATGTATCCCTACGTCGTATCAGATGATCTGCATAAACATGTGTTTAGCAGCTGTCACTTGTTGACAATCAAAATTTAGGTATATACCTAAATTTTGACTGTCAGAAGTGAGCTGTCAGTCAGCACCAAAGAAGCCACGGGGCTACTGTAGGTGTTATGAAGGTTAGCTTTCCAGTTTATGGTCTACATATAGACTTTGCTACTAAATACGTTTGAGGCCTGTATTATGTGCCAGGATTAAGGAATCATTTACTTTTTGTTTAGTTACTTTCAGCCTATGTTTGCCACAAATAAGCTTCTGCTAGCTGTCATCTCCTCTCGTACTGTAGATAGGATATAAGAGTTTGTCTACTAGAAGCTGGTTTAGGTAGTGTCAGTCACTTGACCAACCCAACCTTTCAAATATTTGTTTACAATTTGTCTACTAGGTTGTAGCCTAACAGTTGTATGGTGCCCCCTAAATTGTGATTATGTTTTTCTTTACTTATTATGCTACAACCTCACCCAGGTCAATTTAATAAAACCTACATTCCCTAAATTAAGCTCAAGTTATGATAAGATGGGTCTTATTGAATAAGACCCAAGTTATGATAAGATGGGTCTTATTGAATAAGTTAAATATTTAAAAGAACAGTATGTAGAGTAGGCCTAGTTTTTATTAAGTAATTTATATATTATGTGTGTCTCAAGAATATAATCCAGTGTTCAATAAAGGCCCCCACACAGACTCTGTATCCGTAGTTCCGTGGTCCATAAGAAATCGATACCAGAGTTCTTTTCCATAAATCTGTACTCCATAGAATTAGATCAACTTTAACTTTCTAAGGACTAGTTTAAACGAACTACCAATCACAACTGAGCAAATATGTGCATGCGCGTTGGGATCCATCTTAAAAAGTTAAATAAATTGTTTATAATTATATTTTATTTTGTAATTGATTATATTATTGTTAAAGATCAAAACCCATATAGAAATAAAGGAAGTATGAAAATGATATTAAAAGTGCTTGCTTTGTTTACATTGAGAATACTAGTACCTTCATTTGGTTTGCATTTTCAGGTTAATTTATTTTAAGATTGATCGTTAAAATCATGCCATAAATATATTTATTGTGATTGTACTACATTTTAAGTTTATCCTGGATGTTTTCTCAACAAAAAATTTTTTTTTAGTTTCTTTTATTGATCAGCTGACTGAATGGCGTTCTCACCCCTTGCTGTAGATGTGTGTTTTTTTTAAAGTTTTCGATTGGACTAAGTTTCTGACTATCTAAGTGGTTGAAATGGTCACATGAATACGGATATGGGCTGTGTAATCGTTAAAAGAATTCTTGAGGACAAAGACCAGGGAGTACAAACTTTTGAGCTATGAATACGGGGTCTGTGTCGGGGCCTTTAAGGCTAGAGTATAATAAAGGTGTTTTATTACGCATATGATAGGCCCCACAAGTAGCCTGAAGTTCTGGATGGTCTCAACAAGGGTAGGTTAATAGGTGTCTATCCAATATGAAAATGTGTTCTTTGATCCTATGAATGATGTTTAGTGATGTATTTATTGTGTAAACAGTTTTCTTGTTGTATGAGAATAAGTACAAGACCCCTTATGTTGTCTCCTGACTTGGGTTGAATCTGTCAAGGAGAGTTGTTCAAACTAAAACTAAGAAAGTTAGGTCTAATTAATTCAATAGTGGTGTAGAATAAATTAAAGAGATATTAGAAGAATAGCAAATATATAAACCATTAAATATAGCATTGACAAACTGCCACAAGATAAATTGAACAAAATCATTTTAATTTACCTTCGCTATCAAAATGCTCCATTCTTTAAACAACAACGTGAAAATAACCTAACTTGTTGATAGTAATTGATGATTAAATACAATAATTGACAAGAACGGCACATAAAATTATAACGAGTTAAATAAAATAGATATAACTTAATTAGATTATACACAAAACAATTCGCTTGCCATCCGCCATTTTTTAAACTAGTGCATGATATACAATATCCAAAGAATTTGCGCAAAAAAAGAATGTACTTTTTAAAAAACATTATATAAAAGTTAATTATGTCAGAAAAATAATAACTGAGCATAGTAACATTGGTATAGGAATAATATTACCCATTTACTTAATGCAAGATAATTTAATATTATATGAATAATATTTTTTTAAATGTAAATATCTGTGTAAAAATTATTAAGAAAGAAATGTAGGAAAGTCTTTGAACAAATTTCTTTGAATACAATGTGACCACGATTACAACAAAATGTTACCATGTACAAAAAATTAATCCAAATCACAATGTTTTAATATTCACTACCACTACAAGTCTTTTTTAAAAGAATCAAATAGCTAGATTCAAGATTTGGTAAAAGGGAGCTTTTGTAAAACTATGGCCATAGACACTTGAAGAAGGGAACATCCTCCCGCTATGACACACCACACAAAACCCTATATAAAAGTTGATCAGACTTTGAAGCTTTTTAGTTGCATAATTTGCCGCTATATGAGAAAGCGGTGTGATCGTTGCGAATAGTTGTGACGTTTTAAAAAAACAGATTTATAAGATTTTAAGTCTGCACAATGGCTTCACGTGTCAAAAATAAAATTAAACGTAAGTTTCCAGATGGTTTTAAAAACTGACGTGTCAATGTTAATGTGACAAAAAAAAATACAAGAAAGATTTCTGGACAAGAGAACCTTAGAAAAAATATATAATGGGGAATTTTTGAAAAACATTTTTGGGAAAAAGATATTCTACGAGATTGGATAGTAATGAAAGAATTTGGCAAAAGGAAAGTGTGAAATTGTTTTTTATAATTTAAGATTTTCTCTTAATTATTTCCACATTGGTTGATCAATGTTTGCAATAAAAAAAATTGCTAGATATTACTTACCAACACTCCTATGTCGTTGGCTACTTGTATGTTTAATTATAACAGTGATGTTTTTACTGTATTAACGTTAGACATTATTTATATACCAAAATAAAATAAAAGTTTACTTTTCAATTTGGGATGGCACTTTAGCACTGATACAAATAAAAACACTCTATTTTCTCAAAACAGCAAATCATTAAGAAATTGCTATTATCATTTATACTTGCAGGTAAACGTCAAATCCAAATTTGACTGATACTATAATTGATACTATAATTTAATAATGCTATAATCATATGTAAGACTGTTTAATATAATTTGATTTTGTAATATTCAGATATCTCATTAGAATTAAAATCCAGACGAAGTGCCTAAACGACAAGTGGTTTATTTGAACATTATTGTTTTAAGTTTAAATTTATTTGCTCATGAAAGGCTAGAAAGGTTAAGTAAGATAGAGCGATGCTCAAAAACCTTACCCATACATATTTCCCTTTTTGTTTATAATATTAACAAGTTGATAATTTTTTTGTATCAACACACTCATACCGATATGGATAATCGATAGAAACTTAAGTTATATTATCTACTTTCTAAAGTATTTGACAATATCAAAATAAAAAAATTAACACTATTTTTTTAGTTGTTTTTAATGACACTTGCCACAAAAGTATTAAATTATTCATAGAGGACTGAAACTGTATTACTACAGTGATTAAATTAAATAATATAGGGATGATACTATCAATAATTGTCTTGGAAATAAAGATAAATATAGTATTTGAAAAATGTCTACTTGAAGGGTAGAAAGAAATCTGGGAATATTTTAAAGACAGCAATACCAAAGTACTATGTTTAAGTCTCTTTTTTTTTTAAATGATAAAACGATATTGAAACTTTATAGATTGTATGCGAGAACAAAATGAGTAAAAAGGTGAGTGGTATTGATTTGCCTCAGCATTGAGCCTTCTGCAATAACGTACCCTCTAAGATAGCTAATTAATACCACTCACACTTTCGAATATAAATTAATATTTTTTAAATCAACTCAAAATCACACTTCTCATTCACTCTTCACGTTTGCTTATATCATTTTTGCATTCTGTCTTATCCCTTTATTAAGGAAAGACTATAATTTTCGTATTCAGACAAATTACCCTGAATGATACTCATAAGAATTAAATCAAAAATCCCCTCAGACGCTATGAGATAGATGGTAAGACTGATTGATGCCTTAGTCCCTTCATACATCAATACATGTTTTAAATAATAATTTATACCCATTTCTCCCATGCCCATGCACTTCCGGTCGTACACATATTTTTGCACACAATGTGTTTTGACGGGATGTTCTCGTGTAAAACGATGTGCAGTTTATAAATTTGTTCTTAGCCGCCGAGTATACTCTACACTGTCGGCAGTCTCTGATTCTTCATACATCACGTCAATTGATAACCGTACCTCCCGACCGAACATGAGATAGTAAGGGGTGAACTTTGTCGAATTTTGTGGACTTGACTGGTATGCTAGTAGAACTTGTTGCAGGGCCTTGTCCCAGTTGTCCTGAGTTTTTTTGACGTACTGGGAAAGCATTGCATATAGAGGTATATTGAATATTTCTACCAGGCCATCGAGTGTGGGTGGTAGGAAGTTGTGCGAGTTTTCTCTATTCCAAGAAGTTGACACATTTCTTAGAATAGCTTAGACTCAAACTGGCGTCCTTGATCTGTATGAAGTTCCACTGGCACACCAAACTGGCAGCTGAACTCTTCCACAATGAGCTTAGCTACTGTTAACGTTTCCATATTTGGCATAGCATAAGCCTTCGTCCATTTGATGAAGTGGTCAGTCACTACAAGAATGTATTTGTTTCCTTGAACTGTCTTTGGCAAGGGTCCCAGAACATCCTCAGCTACACGCTGAAGGGGAAATTCCACAAGGTAAGTCCCAAGGGCTTAGTTTGGTGGTCGGTGATTTCCTTCTCATGCATTCAGGACATTATATATAACACAGCTCTACATCATATGTCATCCTTGGCCAAGAGAACCTATGTTGGATTTTCTCTAATGTCTTCGTAACACCTAAGTGGCAACCAGTAACCCCATCATGCTACGATCTTAAAAATATCGGTAGATAGGTGACGTGGTACTACAAAATGAAGTACATCCGGCTTATTTTCTTCCATCCTGTGACGGTACAGAAGGCCCCGATGTACTTATAGTCGTTTCCACGTGCCCATAAGCTCAGGTACCTCTCTCCTCTACTTGTCTTCCCGGTTTAGTTTAGCAATGTATCCGATGGCTTCATCAGCGTCCTGTAGCAATCTGATGTCCGTCTCTGACCAATGATGTGCCCAGCTTGAGTCATCTTAAGATATAGTGGATACCGGCAGCTCCTCCTGCCCACATTGTTTACATGGCAAACGGGACAGTCTGTACCGTTGATATAGACTAGCCGAGCACCAACAACGTCTTTGTACTCACCATTCAACAGTCAAGCTGGGGTCTCGTACAAATGCTACGGTTACGCCACGTAACGACCTTGTTCATCCTCACTGCAATAGACTGTTTGGGAACTCAAAGTTTAAGTCGAATATTTTCCTGACTAAAACTATCAATTTGAAGAGCGCGTGCGCGAGGCGGCCGGTCTAAGTGGTTCTATGTGCGTCGGCTGACCGTGGTCACCCCCACCCCTTTGACTGTGTGTCTCAACGGCGCTGTGCGCAGGAGACGTGGAAGACATAGTTTTTTGTGATTGGCTATTTATGACCGCATTATGAAGTCATTCTTTCCGCCCATGTTTCCCCCTGCTGAGTAGAACCAGATATAAGCGTATGTTTAGCAATGTAAGGCACTCTTTGATTCATCTAGAAGTAGCGCACACTTGGGCACTATGTAGGGCCTTAGGATATTCATAACGTAAGTTATTGTAAAGGAATAAATTTTATCTTTGGCCACGAGCAAGTATTTTTCAGGCTAGGATTCAATTCTTGGTGAAGATAATGTAAATTTATTATTAATTTGATCTTTGGGCACGAGCAAGTATTTTTCAGGCTAGGGTTCAATGCTTGGTGTAAATAATGTAAATTATTATAAATTTGATATTTTGCCATCAGCTAGTATTTTTCAGGCTAGGGTTGTACACATGGTTAAACGTAGCCGTCTGTCCGGAGTCGTTAAGAATCTGATTATTAATTGTGTTAGCGGTCAGATGACGTTAACTGTGGGCCGCTTTGTTTACTTTCTTGTAGGTCGTATTATAAATGGGTTTATTTATTGTATTATCGGCCAGATGAATTTAGTTCGTTGTTACTATGTTAATTATGTTAACTGACAGATTAGAAGCTAGTTTAGTTATGATATGAGTTCACAGTTGTCTTTATTTATTTGTAGGTGTATTTGCTATCTAGTACGACATAGTAGATATGTATTTATTTATTGCGATAGCTGACAGATGTCTTGAACCTTTGGGCACTATGAGTATCAAGTTGTTGGGAGTATTTTTCTTGCGTAGGCATTGAGCCGCGGCAATTACAATTATAGAACTCTCCCTTTTTGAAAATGTGTACTGTTAATATAGAACTTTCGTATTATTTCTATAAATGTATGGAACATTGTGTTGTCAGACGCGTCGGAGAATCAATATTGTCTTTAAGTCTATTAGACCAAATTGTATATTGTTTTCTGTTTTAATATCTACTGTAATAAACTAGCCTTTGGGCCATATAAGTAATTTTCGCTTAGTTCTTGCCTTTGCATAGGCATAATCTTAGTAATTTCCTCTAGGCTTAACTATACTTATGCTGGTGAAACAGGGGTCGGATGGGCTTGTAGAGAACAGATCAATGAAGGTCCCTGGTGATTACTTGTCTTTTATATTGTGATTAGCAACTCACTTCTTGTGGGGGTAGGTAGGAACATTGGTGGTACTGCTAATGGTACTGACCCCACAGGTGGTGTGGTTGAAGTCTATCAGCATTTCCGTGATTCTTTCCAGGACGATGCTCTACCATGAACTCAAATTAAGCCAAATGCTTCAGCCACCGGGTGACATGCCCTTCAGGTTCTTTAAACTGCTGCATCCAGCAAAGAGAGTTGAGATCTGTGCGTACTTTAAACTTTTTGCAGTATAAATAACTCGAGAAGTGACGAGTTGCATACACCAAAGGCCCAAAGCTAACATCTCTCTTCTAGTTACACAATAGCGACATTCAGCCTTTGTTAGCGCTCGACTAAGGTAGGGTACTATGCGTTTATCTCCCTCCTTTACTTGACTTAAAACGGCTCCGATGCCTGTTCCACTGGCATTTGTACCCAAGATAAACTCAGTGTCCATCCTTGGATGGGCAAGAATGAGAGCAGATGTGAGACGTTGTTTAAGATGTTTAAAGGCATTCACCCTGTCCACTTCACATAAACCTCTCTCCTTTTTGTGTGAGCTGATACAGGAGTGCCGCGATGTTTGAAAATACCTTTACTTGACGTCTGTAATATGAAGATAAGCCCAGAAATACCCGGAGCTCAGTGATATCACTAGGTATGAGGTAGTCTACCACTGCACAAACTTTTTAAGGATCAGTGGCCACAACTTTCTTTGAAATAACGTGTCCCAGAAACTTCACAGTTGTTCGAAAGAGATTACATTTCGATGGTTTCACTTTTAGGCCAACTTCCCGTAACCTCTTGAAAACCTCACGTAGTCTACTGATGTGCTCCTCAAAGGTTCTTCCAATCAAGATTACATCATCCAGGTACACCAATGCCGTATCCCACTGGAGGCAAGAAAGAACTATATCCATAAATCTTTGGTACGTGTATGGGCCTTTACAAAGCACCTCGAACTCCCACAGCCCATCTCATGTTGTAAATGTGGTACTCTCACGATCCTGAGGAGCAACCTCACACTGCCAGTAGTCACTCACCATATCAATTGTGGAAAATATTTTCACATCTCCTAAAGAGTCCAGTAGATCGTCTATACGAGGGAAGGAATAAGCGTCCTTCTTTGTATTATCGTTCAGCTGCCAATAATCTATACAAAACCTAGTTCTGCCATCTTTCTTCTTCATCATAACAACGGGTGAGCTCCATGGGGAGATTGAGGGTTGAATGGTGTCAGTCTTGGATTGTTTGAAGGATAAGAACACCGCTTATAATATGTGGCAAGTGATTCGTAACACTTACGCTCGCAAAACCTTGTTGATGAAATTTGATACCTCTTTAGAGAACCTTGAAGAATTAGATGTGGTATGCCATCTTCTCATGACAATGCCATCTGAATATCAAGTAATTTTCACTGCCATAGAGACACTATCTGCTGATATCAACCTGGCATTCGTAAAAACGTGCCTTCTTGATGAGCAGAGCAAACGCCAAACAGAAGGTATTGATGGATACAGCCAATCATTATCTAGCGTTACTGACTGGAAGGCTAGAAAATTGAAATATTCGCAGCCAGAATGTTGTCCTAATTGTAAACAAAGCATTTAAAAGCAAGTTTCTGGTAATAAGGGTTTTTTCTGTCATAAAGCTGATCATTTTCATTCGGACTGTCAAAAATTGAAAGGTCAACGTCAGTGGCTTGTTGTGATGGATCTGTGTGGTTGCTCAACTCGGTGCCACTGAACATATGATGAGTGATACAAATATTAGTTTGGTCTCAAATTAGAGACGCCTAATAAAGTCTAGAAAAATAAAAATTGACAAATCAGGATCGATGTTGTGTGCTGAAGAGATCGGAGATAAACACGCGTCTGTGACTCACTAAGTTAATCAAAACTTTATCAATCTTTTCAACGTACTTATTGACTGTCCTTGGATTACAATTTAATTTATTCTCAGTTAGTAAAATGGACGCTAATGGGCTTAAAGCTGTGTTTGAAAAGGGAAACGCTACCATTTTGAAGGGCAATATTTTTGTGGCTGCTGCCACTCGATCTGGTAAAGTGTATAGAATGTATTTTTTGCCTCGTTAAAAAGCATGTGCTGGCGTTGCTAGTTTCATTGTAGCATCATCTGATTTGTGGCACAAGAGGCTTGGTCACATTGGCAAAACCGGTTTAGTTCACTTAAGTAAGATTGTAGATGGAATCAAGGATCAAGGATCGATCCCCGATTTATGTGACTCTTGTATACAGGCTAAAAAAACACGTCTTCCTCATACAAAGCCACACATTAGAGCTGAGTGCCCTTTGAAGATCATACACAGTGATCTTGTAGGGCCCATTAAGTCCGTATCATATGATCAAAAGATGTATCTGCTTACCCCGATTGATGACTATAGTCACTTTACAGTCATTTACACTCTAAAGGCAAAGTCTGAAGTATTTACATACTTCAAACAATCTGAAGCTATGGCAACAGCTCACTTTAACCTAAAGATATGTCGCTTTAGGTCAGATAATGGTGGTGAATTTGTGTAGCAGGAAATGATCGATTATTAAAAAAAGAAAGGTATTCAGCCAAAGTTTACGATCAAGCATACCAGTCAGCAGAACGGCGTCGCAGAAATAATGGGACGTAGCATCATGGAGAAAACACGCTGTTTACTCCTTCATTCTTCTCTTGATAAGTCACTATAGACTGAGGCTGTTATGACTAAAGTCTACCTAATTAACAGATCACCCACCAAAGCTCTTGAAAACAAGGTTCCAGCAGAACTGTGGTATGGTGTAAAGCCTAATATGTTAAAACTGAAGGTTTTTGGCTGTGTAGCACATCTTCGATTACCTAATCAAGTTCTTAAAAGTAAACTTGACAGCCGCTCGAAAAAGTGATACTTTGTTGGTTACTGCCCGAATGGGTACATGCTGTGGTGTCCACAGGAACGAAAAATTATACGTTGGCATGATATAATTTTTGATGAACGTTCGTTCATAATCAGTGATGTTGTTGGTTCAACACTTTCTCGAGTTATTGAGGTCATCAGTTCGATTACAAATGAAGTTTTTACTGAGGAATTGCAGGAGGAGCCATTTTCAGGAGGAAAACCAGAGACAATTTCTGACGAAGAAGAGCCTCCTAGACCTAACGAGGAACTTGAACCTCTGCGTAGCAGCACGAGACCTCGCACTGCACCAGCGTATCTAAATGACCATGTCACACTGGTTCTTGGTGCCGAGTCATTTATTGACAACTTGCCAGAAACATTTGAGGACATCCATAGTAGAGATGATGCCCAACAATGGATGGCTGCAGTTGAGGAAGAGATGTACTCATTGAAGGAAAATGAGACCTGGACCCTTACTGAGCTGTCGTCCAGTAAACGAGCTATCAACTGCAAGTGGGTCTTCAAGATGAAGTAGGATGAAAATGGACAGCTTGACAGGTACAAGGCAAGGTTGGTGGTGAAAGGCTGTGCACATAAGAAAGGGTTTGACTACAATGAAACGGACCCACACGTAGCACATTTAAACTCTGTCAGAACCCTGCTTGCAATCATAAACAAAGAAGATTTAATTGCCTTCTAGTTGGATGTAAAAAATACATTCCTACATGGAGACCTTTCTGAAGAGGTGTATATGAAGCAGCCACATGGGTTCATAACTGACAGCAATCTTGTTTTCAAGTTACACAAGACCCTCTATGGATTGAAGCAGACACCATGAGAGTAGAATGCTAAACTTGACAAATTTGTGAATTCTCTCTGATTTAAGCAGTCTGAAAATGAAAAATGTATATACTTCGTCTTCAGAAACTGCATAAAAACTTACCTTTTGGTTAACGTAGATGACATAATTTTGGCGGGGAGCAATCTGCAGAAGTTGAGTGACATCAAAACATATCTTATGTCAGAATTCAGGATGAAGGATCTTTGAGGTTTGCACAATTTTCTAGGTATAAAAATTGATCAGAAAACTTATGGTATGTCCCTTAGCCAAACAGCCTACTTGAAGAAAGTTCTCAAGAAGTTTGGTATGGAACAATTCAAACTGGCCAAGACACTATTGAAGGTAAAATCACCTGAAATAACTACTTCAGAGTGCATAATAATTACAACAAAACATACAGTGAGCTTGTTGTTAGTTTGATGCATATGATGTTCTACATTTGCCCTTATTTGAGCTTTTCAGTGAATTTCTACAGCAGGTATCAGAGCAATGCAACAAAAGCTCAATGGATTGGACTCAAACTAATACTAAGACAAATTCAAGAAACACTTGAAATTGGTCTCTTCTTTCCGAAAACTGTGATGTCGCCTTACGGGCCTACATTGATACGGACTGCGCCAATGACAGCAATGATCGTAAATCTACATCTGAGTACTTATTCCATGTTTATGGTGCCACTGTTGGTTGGACTACACGTAAGCAGACTACAATCGCCCTTAGCTCGACGGAGTCTGAGTTTGTCTCCCTCTCAACCGCCCCATTCGACCTACTCTGGTTGAGAAGACTGATTCAGGACTTTGGGATCACTCTAGAACTCACCAAGGTGTACGAGAACAACCAGTCCGGCACAAGATGTTTGGATAAATGGGAATTGATGTCAAATACAACTTTGTTCGTTATTTGTATCTAAGTGGTGTTATTGATATGATTTATTTGGAGACAAATGAACAATGTGCTGAAATTCTGACAAAGAGTTTGGTTGGAAACAAATTTGAGTAATTTCGTAATTATATTGGTTTAATCAAATGCTGATTCACTAGATATTATTTGTATGTATTTAAGAATACATGTAGGACATTTTGCCTAATATTGTGGTTGTAGTAGAATTGAGGAGTGTTAAAATATGCAATTCTATGCAGGGATATCCTAGTTTAGGTTGGTACAAGCATTAAATGTGTCGTTCGTTTTTTTTATAGCTGATCTGTGTCTATGCCTATTAACTTGTGTAACATTTGATTCATGTTCTTAGCTATAGCATGTACTGTTAAGTCTAAAACTGGTTAATTATTTCTATTACCTTGTGTACTCTGACTTTTTTCTAAAATAAAATTTAATACCGAAAATATTTTATATTGAATGTTCTTGAACTTGAGATATTTAATACTTGTACTATTATTAATATGTTTAAATACAAAAATTGCATTATTTAGTTATAGAATTATGTTGGTTAACCTGTATAAAATCAGTATTGATCATCAATAACTATTGCAATACCAATATTTTACCAAACTTATCACATTTAAATAAAAAATGTATTTACTATTTTATTATGTTTAAAAGAAATACTATTTTAACCATATTATTTTTCATTTTAAATTAAGAATATTAACTTTTATTAGCATTAAAAATTGAAATGAAATAAATCTCTCAATAAAATACTTTCTAACGAGAGACCATACAATGCGCATGTGCAACTGCTCATAGAGGAATGAAACAGAAGGTGCAGAGATGAGAAGGTGTGATCTTTCTATTATATTTTATTTATGCATTATTATTTTTAAATCTTGTTTTTTCTAAAGTGATGTTTCTAATTTAAAAACCAATATGCCATTTCTAATCTTTTTTTTCACAAAAGTATTTCCTATTTATAAAAATGAGTGTCATTCATATTTTAAGAACATGTGTTGTTTTGATACATTTTTAAAATCTAAAATTTTAAAGCTGTGATATTTACATTTTAGGTTTGTTTTGATTAATGATATTTTAAATATAGGCCTACTATTTTACTTTTAAAATAATCAAATATATACTCTTAACCTTTTTAAATTATGAATATTGTCGAACTTGACTCAAGCTTTTATAAATACTCGGCTTGAGTTCGTCTCAAATGAAACAACCCAAACTTGCAAACTCCTAGTTTTTTTTATAAGCATTGATAATGCATAACAAAAATGACAGTTATTTATCATATGACTTAATGTACAAATTCATATAAGTATTATCTATAGTAGCTTTTACAGGTGTCCAATAAGGTTATTCAGACTAATAAAATTGAACCATATAAGTGTGTTTCACATCTCATTATCTTAAAACAACTTGACACAATTAGTAAAGGGTGAATCAACAATGGCCAAGCAAGCTAGTTTCCTGCCTGATTACTCATTATGCATGCTCAACTGTAGTTTCTATTATATTGAGTGTAATCCAAAGTTAAAGAGGCTACTTATAGCTATTAAGGCGACCGGCCCTTTTCATTTGGCGTGGAAATGCGGAACAATGGGAACAAATGGTTATTTTCAAGGATTTTTATTGTTTTGCAAATTTGTTTTTGGAAATGGTTTGTTAATGTTGATTATGTTATACTTTTTATACACACACCTTCTCTATAATTTTAACAGTGATCAAATATTAATAATTTTGAAATTTTTCAATAGGAAACTGCCGGCTCCCTAACTAAAAATAAGAAAATGTAACACCTAATTAACTGTGATACATTATCTTAGAAGGGGTGTTAAAATATTACTATAAAATTTCACTTGTTCTCGAGAAAATTGATATTTCCAAACATATGATTTTTCCACAAGACCTGTCTGGTAGCTAACACCATCTATGTTTTCCATGATCCATCCGTTTTTGTTGACACGGAAGGATACTTTGGTCGGTTGTGAATACACGCCACGCCTTTCACCCACCATCCAACAAAATAGGTCTTAGACTTGCACTCGACAGGGCCAAGGGCTTTAAAGCGGTAGAAAACTATTAATAGTTTGACTGGGGTGGAATGGACAGTGTCAAGATTGACTTGGGGATCAACAAAATAGATGGGTCATTCTTGTGAAAGAGGCAAATTTAACTTTTAAAATTAATGGCAAATAAATATCAAATTTATCAACATTAAAAATTATATTTAACTTGTATACGTTCTAGAAAACATAATCAACATATCAGCAGTATATTTATTTTGTTAATTCATATAAAAAAATAATAATTTCAAAACCACATTCCAGGACAATGACA